>VUJU01000660.1:1525-89659 GCA_009835225.1 Aphis craccivora | reverse complement strand
ATATATATATACATAATAATATAATACTACCATAACATTAATATATTAAAATAATAATAATAATAATATTATGTTCAGTACATGAAAATAAATACAAGTATTTCTAAAGTACAAAATCTAATCGTCTTTTTTTTTAATAAGTAACCGCAAACGGCCAAAATCACACAAGGATTCGGAATTCGGATAACGTAGGAGTTTTGACTTGTCTATATTATATTATACTCTTGAGTCTTGATTTATAATAAATTAAAGCTAGAATCTGTTCTATACAAATACAATAGTGCTTTTAAAAATAGAAAATTATTATGGCAGGACCCAAGTTTTATTGTAGTAGGTATTTTATTATTGATATAGAAATCACAGGTTACGTTTTACACAACTCATCACGTTTAATTTGATACAAAAATCATGTTTCTACGACCAACTAGGCTTGAGTAGTGCGAGTACTATTGGAATTATAAAATCATGTTTTACGGTCGATTTTTTTCTACTGTGGCGGCCTCTCATAAAAGATAAAGCTTAATCGTCATTGCCTTCGAATCGTTGGAAATAATGATCATTAGTAGACAAAAAGTGTGCGGTAGACCGCGTTCGACAAGAATACCTTAGGAATATTATGCCATTATGGTATAATATTAAATTAATATTTCAATATAATTATTATTCCGAATTTCCGTCATCTTTTAGATTCTGAGTGAAGCGAGGAATATTGTATTGGTTTTACAATGATGTTTATTTCTTTTTTTTTTCTGTAAACACTTTTTCTCCTCCTAAAGTTCCTCAAAGGTATCAAGTGTAGCGTTTAGGTAATGTTCTTGAGCTGGTACTTTAGAGAGGTCATTTTTCGATTTTCTCAATAGTTATTTAACGTCACGGGAAAAACAACGAAAAATTACGAAAAAACGGGATTTCAATTTCAAACGCTTTGTTTATCACCATATAGAAACGAATAATATTTAAATATTTAATGAAATAAAAAATATTCTTTCGTCCGCTCAGAATCGTTATTTATCGAATGCAATCATTGCATTCAAATTGAATACCGCAAAATTACACTATCCTGTCCGAGGACCGAAGGGACAATATGGACAAACTTCCTCTACCGCAATGCTAACCTACTTTTTTTTTTGACTTGGGGGTGGCCCAGGGATACTGGCCCCCCGTACAGGCCATTGTCTGTATAAATTTATGTAAAAACGATGGTTACCACTGAGTGGCACTGACTTAGAATAATAGAATATGACAGGTATAGGAGGGTATAGGTATTAAAATAATAAAATATTATACAAAGACACATAAATTAAATAATAAATATACAGTTCTGTTACACAACACATGATCATTGTATTTGTACATAATATCTATCATCTATGGCAATCGACAATCGTTGGAAATGTCAAATGTTTAATAATTATTGTAAAAATTTTAATGAACGAAAAAAAGCCACAGTAAACACTAGGCAGACAAGTCGTTAAATAGTACCTAGTAAACAGTAATTAATTAACATTCCTATTCCATCCGTCAAAATTATTTTTATAAAATATTTCATTACTTCTATTTTCCAGTTTGAAGCATTATAAAGACGAACGAAGAAAGTTGTTCATTTGATATTGTTCTGCACGTCAGTGCACTACAGTCTACATAGGGCATAGGCCACAGTTCGGTGGCGTAGCCAGAGAAGCTGAGGGGGACGAAGCCCTTATTAATGATGGTCTATGAAAACCGCTACAAAAGTCTTAAATTGTATTTTACTGATTTTAAATTGTCAAAGCTTTTTTTCCATTTGTTATACATTAATAATACTTCGGCATCTGCATACTATACACTTATATGGAAGAACCTAGGTAAACCACCGCCGTGAAAAAATTGATATAGCATCCCCCGAAGTAAAATCCTGGCAACGCCATTGCCACAGTTAGACGTTTCAGCCACGGAAAAGAATCGATGTTTACTCAAGTTTGTTTTTCTATTCTCTTGATGTTTAAAATATGTACTTTTTAGACTTAAAAATAAATGTGTATAGGCGTAGACGTTTATTTTATTAGTTTACAAGCACGCAATGCATAGAAATGCAAACCTGAACAGTGAACAATCCAGAGCCGCTCTCAGGACTCAGGTCGTATTAGAATAATTGTATATTTATATTTACTCATGTAGATAATGTTACACATTTTTAATTGGCTTAATACTATAGTAATCAGTCCACATAGTACACCTATTTGACTTATTTCAATATTTCAATCATATAATAGCATAAGCAAACTCACCCATAACAGTGATCTATTAAATAACGATGTATACACTTAAAACCTATAAACTGAACAACCAGACACGTACACAATTTTCGGGGGGAGGGGTCATACAAAATTTACAATAATCAATATTTATCGATGAATGATGATATAAATAAATTACACAACTATTTATTTTCAGGGGGGTTGAACCCTCAACCCCCCTGTATACGCGAATGTGTACAACATACATTTTTTTACACGTGGTTATAACGCATACATATTACATTTAAATCAATATGAATATGTTTTTATTAATTTTATAAAGTTGAAAATAATTACCATACTATTATTTCAATTTTCATTAGTGTATAGACAAGTTTAAATTTCGGAAGAATTTTTCATCTATAGATACTTTTTTTTTATTACTACGACACCATTCAGTGCGTGACTGATCACGCTAATCCGCATAGGTCCAATTTCGTATATTGAAGACTGGAAAATTCATATGAGAAAAGTTTATTTTTTATTTTTATTACATATACCTATAGGTATTAAATAGATAATATTATTATAGATATTATTCTTAATATTCATTAATTATCAATGTTGTACCTATATTTTTTAATATTGTTTAATAATAAGTCACGCATTTTCCAATAACAAAAGACAGCAAATATACAAATAAAGCTTTATAATAGGTAATATACAATCGTATTACTACAGTATCAGCTATAGAGCACTTGTCATGTATATAAAATAACGTTGTAAAATACTAGAATATAGCCATTTAAACACTTTTATGAATTGTATTATATTGCAGAGTGTACACCGACTGTCAATAATTGCTGTCTTTTATATTTTAGTGCGTATACAATGTGATCATATAATTCATAATATAATATTATACAAGACGTTTTTTTTTACTTTTAATACCTAAGTCATGCTAGTATGCCACCGCCATTGAGCGTTTAACCTAATCTAACCTACTGCATATGTACTTTAAACTTTTCCCCTCAAACTGACATCATTTTTTGACAGTAAAAGTCATATGGGAATATGGGATTGAACATAATACCTACATATTTTTAGGTAATGTCATAATAATTATGGATGTATAATGTACACAATATATTTTGGTCAAAATATAATTCGTGTTACGGGGAAGACAAAAAAGTTCAAGGCTTCAAGAGTATAAATGTATAATGTAAAAATCGTGAAAATGTTTTTACCATTTTTCCTCAAATACAACTTGATGGGCTTATTACTCTAATATACTCCCTCAACGTCTGTTCACTATATTATGTTTGAATTTTTCTTATTTTTGGTTAAAAATGTTATTCACACTATCATTAGTATAACTTAATATGATAGTCCTTATATATAGTGCCAAAGCTAGTATTTATATATTATAGATGTGATTTAATCTATTTCCACGTTGATTGAAATGCAACGAATTCTTGAAACCTACCATATAAAAAAAAAAAAAAAAACTACTTAAATTAATTTAGTTGAAACTAAATTATTTCTACTTGACAAAATATTATTTTCTAATTTTTTTATTTGACATTTTTATGTATTTTCTTTGGCACATAGATTTGAAAAACGTAATGGAAGTCGCGTAACAGAGAAAGCGTTACGATCTGCCTTAGCACACAGAATCTAAAAGTGAAACGATTAGTCTGTGATAGATCGTAGTTCATCTTCATTTTATGTGAGACATAAAATATCTCACTTCATTGCAGATTCGTATGCAACATGACATTATTTAATTTCGGTTTAATATGCAATAAATTTCAAATTTTGTAAAAATATGCAAAAAAATTTCGTCCGTCAAGTTACTATGATTCGTAAAAATTACTGACAAAAATCCAAAATTATGAAAAGGGAAATAGGTAACATGCAATTATTGTAATTGCATAGAAATCGCTCTAGGTGCCTACTAATAAAATATAATCAGTCCAATAATCGTTGATATCAATACCAAACAATAATTGCCCAGCGTCTGCAATCGTTGTAATTATTATTATCATCATCTCAATTTTTTTTTTTAATTGGTACCTAATTTTTCCGCAATTAATTTGATATACTTATGTGTGCAATTCGTATGTTAGGTACTATTTTCGATTTCGTCCGCAACTCGAAACCACATAGTTTTTATTACTTGGTCTGCAACTAGTGACACCACCGTAATAATATACAATATGATTTGTTTTTAAAGGTAACACTAAAATATTTTATCCAGTGACATCGGATTGATATGCGGTTTTCGGTAGGAGATAGTGAATGCCTAAATACACATTTCTTGATAATTTTTATATTTTTAGATCTTTCTGCAGAAATACAATACAAATGCGTGGGTAATACAACTTGCAATTTTTAAATGGTAACAGGCGTTTTGAATACTAAATTAGGATAGATTTTTATTTTTAAATGCAATCTACAATCTTTACCACTTTGGCACAATAAGTAGATGTGAAACAGATTAGTTAAATTCGGATAGATTTTTTTTTTCGAACCAATTAAGTCATTTTTATCATAGCTCTAGAACCAAAATTCACTAAATGACAACGCGGTTAAATCATCCTAGAATCTTATATTTTTATGAACTGTCATGCAATTTTAAGTATTTTTTTGGTATTAAATTTAAATAATTTAATTTTGCCTGAAAACCTACAAATACAAAAAAAAAAAATAATTAAAATTGTATGACGATTCATAAATAGATGATTGTTGAAAAATTCTATAGTTCTTGGAAGGAAAGGATATTGGATAGTATCTAATTCAATTTATAGGTAATCGTTTTAAAAAAGGGGTTAGTAACTGCTGACCTAGAATATCTGAGATAATTTTTAGGTACGGTTACCAAAATCGTCCTTAACTATATTATATAACTTATTACCTGTTAACGTTTTATTATTTGCATAAAAAAATATCATGGTTATCGTGTTCAAATTTGAAGGGAGTTATTATTATCTAATATTAACACTTTGAAATTTGGATAGGATTTAAGGGTTATAAAATAGTTTTATTAAGGTTTATTTGAAGAAAATTGTACAAACGAATGTCTTATTACTAGTTACTAGTATAGATACAATATGGTTTATAAGTTAATAGTGATTATTTATTATTTAACATTTTAATCATATAAACTACTTCTATATAATATAACAGAAAAAAATAATGAAGTATTAAGTACCTATTTAAAAATAATAGAATAATATTATATTGTATTATAATTTATAAGCTATAACAATACTAAATGTAGACATCACTCATCTTCGTGTACATTTTATTAAATAACCTATCCACCTTACTCCTGAATTCATCAATTATCATGTTGTTGAATCAATTTTTGTAATTGTCTCGACTTTTTATTTGCAAGTTCACGTTGAAAGTTTTTGGCGGCTACTCTCCCAAAATGAATTGGCTGACTAACGTTAGCGTAATATTTTTCAGTGAACGTTGTTGGAACAGCTTTAGTTAGTACAAATATATCATATACGTCATCCTCATTTTTATCAAGACGTTTCTTTTCTATAAAATTATAAATCATATATGAGATTTTTGTCGTCATTTTAACACTGACCAAACCGCGTGGACCTCGAAAAGCCAACGTCGAAGGTACGCCATTTTTCATCAAAAATTTACGTACAATTTTAATGGCAAACTTTTTCGCAATAATCTTGGTCGGTATCGATAGCGCTTTACCAATAATGCCTCGTTTAAATCTATCGTTGTCGGGCGACCACGTGGTGTCTGTAGAAACTTCGTCTCGTTCATCCAGTTTGATAAATTCGTAAACGTCCAAGTCGCAATCGTTGCCACAATGTTGATCGTTAAGTTTCGATAAATTGTAAAACAATTCATCGTTGTTTATTAAAATGGTTCCGGAAGGTCCTGCATACACGTCGATACCTTTTAAATGCGAGTATAAATTTAAACGATCTTTGACCCATACAGAGCAAATGACCTGTATGGGCGATGTCGCGAGATCGGCAACTAATGGTAACGCGATAGATACGATTTCAATATAAGGAATATATTTACACACGTCCATAATCATTATATCTTCGGTGTCTAGCGTGTCGGTAATAAACGCGTGTGGGTTGCATTGGATGAGATTATTGACAACACCGGTAACATAATCGCTACAACTTACGTCGGATAAGAATTTTGGTAGTTTCGAAAACTCATTAGCCATTGCGTCGATCCCCGTGTTTACGGTGTTATGTACTTTCGAAAATTCATTGCCCATTGTATCGATTCCCGTGTTTACGGTTTTATGCATTTTCAAAATGTCATTACCCATTGAATCGATCCTTGCGTTTACGGTGTTAGATACGTTGGAAAACATATTAACCAAAGCGTCGATCTCAGTGTTCACGGTGTTAGATACTTTCGAAATTTCGTTACCTATCGCGTTAAATGCTGAAGATAATATATAATCAAAAACATTAATTGCTGCTATTCCAAAAAAAATACAAGCTATTAAATACGATAAACACTTCATTTTTTATTTCAATATTGTTTCCGTATTCCGTTGCCGAGATTATACGAAGGTTGCTTTTGTGTTTATTTTCAAGTCGATCAAAATAATAAAATATAAATCAACTGTCATAAAAACACTTACTTTAGTACTTAATACTCCTTTAGCGGATAACCTTTTCACTGTTACACTGGCAATATTAGGATTTCCGATTTTGGCGTTTAGGGAAAAAAAAAACTGCTGACTGAATAACGTTTACACTATTATACTCGTAATTTGCATGATCAAATGTTGTTAATATACTGAACAGTATAGGTACTGGTTAGTACGTCATGTTATACTGTTTATTTAACAACGGTAAATTAAACTTAAAAGACACACATTACAAAGTACCTAGTTGAAACTGTTGAAAGTAAAAATAAGAAATAACGAGGGACTCGGCCACTCGGGGAAGGTTTTGAATGTTAGGTTATTAATTATGATCGAAGGTTAAATGACTAGGTAATCTGGTAATACCTAGTAGATAAAGATAATTATTATTAATACCATATTATTTCCAATCTCCTACTAGCGGGGGTTTCCAAACAATATTATTGTTGAAGATATATTCCAAGACCGTGGTATATATAAATATTAAATAGTCTATTCTGTGATATTAGTGAATAGTAAATACCATCGTACCAATGTCGTCTATATACTCTATGCCATAGACACTATCATTGATTATAAATATTAAATACTGTTATTATTTATTTATACTAGTATTTATAAGGCACTGTAGAGATCTTTATGGGGCCCTAGTATTTATAATTAATGATACTAGATAGTAAATTGTAAACAGTTGTAGGTCGATGAGCCTCTACGCAACAGACAACAGTGAACAGTTGCATGTTGAATAGTGTATTTCAGTATTTGCCATTTGGTCTACGTCGTGGAGACGCGTACTAACATTACCTGTCACTGTCAGTGGTCTACAGTTAAATGAGTCTATACTCTATAATATACCATTGGTTTTGCAATATATATTTTATACCTAATCAACGGTAAAAAAGGTTGGATTTATAGGTGGGATGATTTCCTTGTCTGAAAATAATTTTTGACAATAATACCATTTGTCTGTCTTTGTCAATAATATATTACTCTATTAAGTAACATTTCAATATTTGCATACCTACCTATAGCTTCTTTTTAAAATACAAAAATAAACAAGAACACTAGATACATGTCGATAAAATAACAATTAAATTGATTATATAGGTTAAGAAGAAAAAATACTTAAATAACTAATAATCAGTTAAAATAATTTATCTTTTATTTAACTCTTCTTAATAATATTACATGACAATATCTTAAAAACTATTATTTTGGACACATTATATTCTCAAACCTATCACATTCAAACAATTTATAAAAAAAAATATATCTTAATTATAACAAATAATAGACATCACCATTGCTTCAATAGCTTTTGTGCGATTTATTTTTAACTTAATATAGCTGCCATGTAAATTCTCAATAATACAAAGAAATATTATCATAAATGTAGCCACCTTTCAATATGTATCAAAATATATTTTTGTTAAAATTAACAATAAGCTTTTGTTTTTAGTTTTTGGTAATCATTGATCACAACTTAATTTTTGGTAAACAAATAGGTCATTAATAAGGAAAAATATGTATATCATTAGCTTTAAAAGTAAAAATAATCCATACATATAACATAATATATACTATGCACACCATTAAACAAATAATATATTACTTAAATCATGGAGTAATGCTATAATGACTGAACATAGGATAAAGGGTATAAAAATGTTTATGTATAGATTAGTTGTTACTTATGTTTATCAATTTTAGGTAACAAAATAAAATGGAGCACATATTGAAAGACAACTTAAGTCTCATTAAATATTTATCATCTTGTTCATTCCTAACACAATATTAAATGTAACAAAAAATATAACAATTGAGAGACCAAAAGTTTACTAAAATCAACTTTAAGCTAGCTATGATATAATGTTTTATTATTGCTCTATGTTTAAAATATATATATATTCTTTGTAAATACACAGCCAAATGGAAGCAAATTGAAAAACTGACTCAAGTTAAGTTAATTTTTACAACAATTATATGATTGGAATGTTGAATTAGGAATGAAATTTGGTAAAAAAAATAATATATAATTTAAAATAAAATTAGAAGAAAAGAAAATTGTAAAAATTAGCGCTTTTAAGCGCATTGACCAAGTTAATTAATCCATCATGCAATAAATTTAACTTATTATAAATTAAGTACTTGGACTTATTGCTAATTATTCGGAAGTCCCACTTTAGAACATTTAAGAAGATTATTCAGCCTTAATATGATCATCAGATGCAGCCGCAGACGCGATTTCACAAAATGACTGTTCTAAACATTGTTTCAATTCTTGATAGCTAACCACTAATATGGTCTTTTCATCACGTGAATACAAACAAATCTGAAAGAAATAATAACAATTTTAAAATAAGCAAAAAATAAAATAAAATAAATGATATTAATAATTAAATTTACATTATCTGAAGATCCAGAATCAAGTTTATTTAAAGTATGAACTATATGTGACATGTCTAGCCAAGGACGCCCTTCTTCAGTAACTTGATGAAATAGATAGTCCCTAAATAATTTTAACATATACCGATCACCAGTTTCTGACCATGCAGGGTCTAAATTAAATCTAAAAATAATACATTTTTTAAAGACATAAATATAATTAATAAATACAACATTATTAATAAATATAGTACTCAGGACGTTCATTGATTGATCCAAGTTTCACAAGCATTCGAAATAAACGACCATTTTCCATTTCTTTAGATAGTTCATTTTCCAAATTGTCCGAGTGATTTTGTGCAGCATCCAATTGTGTGTAAAACCTGGCTCCTATCATTGGCATTAATTCTGTAATGTGCCGTCTTTGACTACTCAGTAAATACCTGAAAAATAATTTTAAAAGTTATCATATGAAATTGTGCTTTATTATTTTTAGTCAGATTCATGAAACAAACCTTATCAAATTACGAATATCACTACTGTACGAACGCGCCATTAAATCAATAGAAGTAGCAAGATTATCTTGATGAACAGCTATCAGAGATCGACAAGCCAGTGCTAGTAAAAGCTTACCAAAGTCTGTTAAATCTTCTTGCTACAAATGTTAACTCATATTTTGAAATATTCATTATCTAAATAAAATAAATTTTCACTCACTTGAAAATGACCAATCATATTTGAACTGGCCATATCATTTAATAAAATATCAGTTATAGCTACACAGTTGATCCGTAGTCTTGCTCTTGTATTTACATGACCCGTCACTAAAACTCTATTTAGACAAAGGCCTCGTAATGCTAATCCAGATCCATGTATTGCTCGGAGTGCACCACTAAGTTGAATTGCATAATTCCATAATGTACTTTCAGATAATAACCCATTACTAAAACAATATTTATCAATCATTGCTAATAATGACAATTATTTAACTATAAATAGTTATATAGTCCAATTTTACCTAATTTAAGGTAAGACTTTAAATATTTGTATGAGAATATGTTTAACTAATTACAATAAATTAATAAAAATTATGATTAGAAAATATAATAATAAGTTAAAAAATATCAAAATAAAATAGTACATTAAAAATTGTGAAATTATATTTAAATGTTTAAAAGGTATAGGTAGACCATATTATAACAAACAGTAATTCAAAATGCACGCTTACCCCCATTTATTCCTTTAATAATACATTTATTCAAATTCTAATATTTGGAATTTAAAAGTATAAAACCATATTTCCTGATACTTAGTCTACAAACTTGAAAAACTAAAATAATTACTTATTCAAAATTCTGATCTAATTACTAATCATTTACTTAACAAAATAACAACTTACAGGAAAAAAGGCACAGCAGCTTATTTGAAAAAATAATACTTAATACTTAACTAATACTTAACACTAATAATATTTAAAATACAAAATATTAGTATTAGTACCTACACAAAACTGAAGTACTTAAAAATTAACTTTGGTAAATTAAAAAAAAAAAAATCTTAATCTAAGCATAAAAATAAACAATGACAAAAAGTTAAAAGTTTAATATAGGATTATTGAATAATAATTTACCTATGTTGATGTCGTAAAATTGCATTTTTAGTGTGGCTGTAAGGTCGTGGTGCATTTGGATCAGAACTAAATGGATCATTATAACCATTCAGGGTTTCATTAGAATTGAAATGTCGCTTTTGTAAAGATTCAGAATCCGGATGATAGTTAAAAACAAACATTAATGCTAAAATAATAAACAATAATTTTATTAATTTAAAATTATAATAACATTTGCACATTTAGAATAAAAAACACTCACAACTATCATTAAAAGCTTTTGTTATAAATACATCCTTTAACTGAACAATATTTGCATGATTGATTTTTTTCCAAGCTTCAATCAATGGAGCATATTTTGTAATTGTTAGTCGAAAACCTATAGTATCAAAAATGAAAATAAACTTCAAAATTGTGATAATAAGATTGAAATATATATGTAAATAAAAAAATTATTGTTTAAACTTTTAATATTTATACTTGTAAAATAATACATATATGTATATATACTGTAGTGCTAAAGAAAAATGCCATAAGTCAAAAAAAAAAATGAGGGTAATAACAAATAAATAATTGTAAAATTCGGTTTGTGTAAATGACATATGCCAATAATGAATATGCCATAAGTCTGAAATAATACTCTAAAAGTATAACAGTAAAACTAATAAAAATAGTTGTAAAAGTACAATAATCAAATAACTAAAACATAATAAATTGTAGAAAAATTCATGGGTACTAGGTAATAATGCCGCAAATATTGTTGAAGATACGGCATTTTACCTTAGTACATAGTATAAATTATAATCCATAGCATTTTGACTGGCAAATACCTAACAGTTTTGTTTTGGGAATTCTTTAAAAATAATTATGTACCAATAACTTTAATATAATATTTAAAATGTATAAATAATTTTTAATTATTAGTACAATTAAGAAATTATTAATTACTGAATTTTGCTTAGGAACAAAGTATCAAAAGTTTTTACCAATACTAAGGTGCATTGTGAAAAGTAAAATTATACCAGAAAACATGTATATTGTATTTAAATAATTATATTTATATGACTATGTTACAGTACAAAGTGTTATGATATTAAGAAAATTCAAAATAAAAAAATTACGGTTTTCTTAAAATTGTTTTACTGGACTTATGTTGTTTTTCTTTACAATGGCAGTATATATAATAAATAAATAATGATAGTTATAACTTATAACTAACAAAATATAGTTAATTAAATTATTACCATGAATTCGTTTTAAACAACACTTTTCTCCAGTCTTAGAATTAGTTGCTCGATAAGTGGATGTACTATAAGACAATATTTTAGATGAGTGTCCATATATGTCTAACGGATATACATCATGATAGTCTTCAATATTTTCTGGTAAATCTAGAATTAAAATATTAATAAACAATTAAAAATACATAAGGAAAAATCATTTATTTTTATTTTTTTATTAAGGATGTTACATACCTGGCCATCGGTCTGAGTCTGGTGAGGCCATTGACAAAGCATTTCTATGTAACAAATCTCTTCTTAAATCATCTTGGGCATATAGGGAAGATGTTGGTGATTCAACAGATGGCATTGGTAAATATCCAGATGGATCATCAAAAATGTTACCATTTGGTTGATTAGTACCATTTGTGTCTGGAGGATAGAAATATGTTGTGCCATTGACATTTTTCTATTAGACACCAAATAATAAGGATAGTTAATTTATATTTTTAAGATATTTAAAAATTATTACAGATAATATTAAGGTCAAACTATCTACCTGATATGCTTGTATAGGCTGAGATTTGTCTTTAGTGTACATTGAGGAACCATCAGGATTATTTAACGAACTAACTAGATTTCTAGGTACGAAATCAACAGTTGGTATAGTTGCCTGAAAATTATTAACTGTCTATCACAACATGTGCATAATAATTGCAACATTTTTTTTATTTTACCAAGTATCTAAAATAAAATAACTTATATACACCTAATTAAATGCAAGTGTATTTAAAGTAAATAATAGATAGTGATGTGATTAATCTACAGTGAAGAGCAGTTGAATCATTGACCAAAATTCTTCTTGCCTCAAGAGATTAATATATATCATATAATAATTACTTAACCATATACATACTAACAATTATCATGCTTATTAAACAGAAAAAATTCAAAATACTAGAATTTTCTGTTGGTATATATAAGAATTAAGTATGTTATGTTTTTTATTTCATGATAAAAAAATAATATAAAATGCATAACCAAATAATAATAATAATAATAAATATATTTAAGTTATATAATAGGTAGTAGAATATAGAATTTAAGAATAAAATACCCATCAAAAATATTAATGTGCATTGATTTATTTATATGCATTTCTTAATTCTAGAGTACAAGTTAATTATATTAGAAAATCATAATAAATCATCATAAATTTTTAATATGTATTAAAATGTTTTTAAATTATGCTATTCCCAAATTGACCATTTTTCCAATTAGGTTAATACACATTAAGAGTGAAGAAGCCATTTAGTTTTTAATAAGAAAACTTACAGAAAAAACTGACACCTAATGAAAAAGTCAGATTTTGATAATTTTTATTTCATTTGAAAGATACAAATTTAATATAAGTCTCAAACATTGATCTTAAAAACGTTATTTTCAGAAGCAGTAATCAATTTCATACATTTTTTAAAGTATTTTTCTGACATTATTTAAACTTAATTAAGAAATTCAGTCCTCAATGTAAACTGAAAATGTCTTATGTTTTTCATTTAAAAAAAATCAATCAAAATCTGATAATTCCACAAGGAGATAGTTTTTACTATACTGAGATGATCGTTACAAGTTAGATTTTATCTTTCTACAAAAAATTCTGTATGTCTACCATGTTACTTAATTTAAAATTGACTGGCTCTAATACTATCATCTCTAAGGTATAAAAGAGGTTTTTAATTTACTATAAGAAATATATTTGGTATAAAATCTAGTAATATGATATAATATTTAAATATTATTATTTAGGTATTTACCTTTTTCATTGATAGAGGTGACTGGTTTATATCTAAATTAGAATAATTTTTTGATAATGTTGTGTACAGTGATGATTGAGGTGAAGCATTATTTTGACGTTTCTATAAAAAAATTAAAAAAAATTTAATTATTAGAATAACGTATAAAAATGTATTTTAAAATTAAAATTATACAATATGTACAGATTGTTTATTCATTATGATAATATAATATTTCATGTTATACTTTATGTTTAAGATATTATTGGTAGTCATTACTTAATCATTCACACTATAAAAAAAATATTTACAATAGGTGACAAAATATTTAATAATTCATTACAAAAATTACTCAATATTAATAAATAAAATAGTATAGGTATATTTTTTATTAATTTATGGAGTAAAATGACATTTTAAAAATGAATAATTACTTTAAAAAACATTTTCGTTAAATAATAAAACAATTATTTGGATTTTGAGTACTTTCTTTTTCAACAATGTTAACTATTGATCAACTGATGCTTTCCCCGTGACCTTAGGTTATTGAGGTCAAATTTGTTTGCCCCAAAATAAAATAACTAAAATAATATAAAGGTAATGACTCAAAAACCAATGATAATAAAATAAAATGTGTATATACATACCATATAAGTAGCAAGTTTTGATTCTTCTGGAGGACCATTTTGCAATAAATTATATTGCGTTACTATTGTCATTGGATCCATCTTTTGATCTTTGGTCTTCTTGCTTAAAAAAAAAAAAGAAAAAACAATAATTAAATTAATACCACTTGGCAGTATCCAAAATCACAAATAGAAAACATTTAAAACAAAGTGGAAATAGAAAAATATTTTTCCAAACATTTTAACGGCTATTGTAGAAATCACAATAGCTAGTAGTAAATGTAAGCTGGGTATCATTAGTAATCATATTTAATTAATGTATTTACAATACTGTGCCAATTAAATTTTGTTTAAATAAACTCGGGAAACATGTTAATAACACCCAACAAAATTTTAATGAACAGAATGGTTTAAGGAACAAGTACAACAAGAGAACCTTGAACTAACACAAATCACTCACTTGACGATGTTATGCGTCTGAAGTCCAAAAAGTCTTTTGATCAAGTGTCGTCGTCAGTTAGTGCATTATATCGTTTCGAGTGCAAATGCGAATTTAAATGTATCTGTATGAAGTGACTTAAAATCTAGCCGTGAAACGTAGAATAACGGTGATGAAAAATGCCACGGACAATGTCACTGCGGTTAATCATATTTAGACAGCGATCGAGTTATTTGTTCTGTATTAGTTATATATTATAAATTTTTTTAAGTATGATGTGGAAACGGTTAATATTATTAGTATTGTCCGTCACGATTTGATTACGCCAACAGACGAGTGACGACAGTAGGGTACCGAATGTACGCACGTCAACTCCACAAGACCACAACTGAGTAGTGAGTACTGACTACTGACCAATGACTCTTCGCAGTTCGCGTCTCCCAAGCCGTGTCGTCGCGGTCTCTGAGTGATTTTTTATTATTTTATCGTTCGTTCTTTCTCTGAACGCGCACTTTGTACACATATAAATAATAGAAGTAAAATAGTTACTATAATTATTCTATTCTATTCTCCGCAGTGGCCGTGCAGTCAGCTGCACATCAGTGATCAACATAGTGATTGTGATTTGTGAATTTGTGATTTATGTTGTAGTTTTAGGCATTACTTTGTTATTGTTTTCTTTGCACTTGGAAATTATATCATGGAAGATAAACTCAGATAATGTCATAGAACAAAAACGCAATAATTCAAATTTAAAATACAAGGTAGTTTAAACTTAAGGTTAATGAAATTTGACATTTAAAACTTATAAAAAAGTGCACATAAATATTTTGTGTTTTCAATATTTTTAAATTTATAAATAAAAAATGTACGAGTATGATGAATTTTATTAAATTTTCAAACATTTTTACCATAGAGTATATTTTTACTCCATGTTATTTAACAGATAAAAAAGAGTATTTTGTTTTTTTACCTACCATTTGTAATAAGATTTAGAAAATACGTAGGTAGGTATTCTGTTAAGTAGCTAAGTTTACGTAGACCAACCTTTTTTAAATTATATACTGATTGTCTCGTGATTATTATAAAAAGAGTTTAAAAATGGTAATTTATTTAATTAAATGTACCTATATAATACTTATTTATAATAAAATAATATAATATAGTTTATACTATGTTATAATTATAAGTAAAAAATTTAAAATGTTTGTATCTGCACAATATTTTTAGAAAAACTAATGTGTTATCTATTTCGGTTTAGCCTTCTTATTCTATTATAGTGGTCGGTATCCATAAGAAAAATTAAAACTTTATGCTGTAATAGTATTATTTGGCTTGGCTCAGAATGTAGAGTCGGAAAACTCATTGAAATAATTGAATAAACAAAAATCATACTTGTCTTATAACTTATAAGTAAAGTTATATTATAACCACGAATTGAGGTATATCTTAATTCATGGATATCAATGATACAATAAAATATCATTATGAATAAGGTTTTTCAGTTCTTCACACACTTGTTGAAAAATTAAAAACGGTACAGTAGATGGCGCTGCCGTTATCGTCTGAACTCATTGATGGGATACATGATTCCTACCGCTTTCCAGCTTAACGACTACACCTAACTACAGTAATGAGTAAATCATTGTTAATAGAACTGTGGTTTTGTGTTAGGTGAACCATTTTATATGGCTTACTTATAGTGCAAATTCATCAAATTATTATAATAATATGTCTAATATAAGTCGCATTTAGATTTATGTAGGTAGGTAATCAATGATTATTATAATCATACACTAAGAACTAAGAAGCTATTGTTGTAAGAAATTGAAAATAGGTACATATAAATATATTTAATACTATAATCATAAGTGTAACCAGCTTCCGATTTCAGGGGCAGCAATAGATTAATTCGGCCCATTCTTCGAATTCACCGGCCTATAGTTTTACTTTTTTTACTAATGGGTATCAAAATTTAAATTGTTTTGGTTATTTGTTTTATTTGGATAAAAAGTTGTATAGTAAGGTACCCAAGCCACTAAAGGTGTACCTACTTTTCCACAAGTCTATAGTTAATATTTACTATTTAAAATCATGGCTATTTTTAATAGTAGACAGGTCTATTAGTTTATTTATACTGGTACATTTTACAATCATAAAATATTTATTAATACTTAACTAAAAAAAAAAAAAAACAATTTTTATAATTTTTTTTTTTTTGACATTTTGTCTTTCCTTGGCACATAGATTTGAAAAGCGTAACAGAATTAGTGTAACAGAAATCGCGTTACCGAAAAAAGCGTTACGTCAAATTATGTGCCTTGGCACACAGAATCTAAAAGTGTTATGTTATGTTATGGTTACCCTGGTTACCTAGTTACTCCTGGTAACGGGAAATTATCTGCCTTGGCACACAGAATCGAAAAGTGTAACGATTATTCTGTGATAGATCGTGGTTCATTTTATGTGAGACATAAAATGTCTCACTTCATTGTAGATTCGTATACAATATGACATGATTTATTTTTACAATGGTCGTCACTTGTGGAAATACAATTTTACCGAGGCCCATTATTTAATATTTACCGGCCGCAGTAGTCTCAAGGAAAGTCCAGGGGCAGCATAATATGCTGCCTCTGCTGCCCCTGTGCGCACTCCTATGACTATAATAATTGATGATATAAGTAGGTACTCGTATATGAAAAAAATGAAAAAATTTCTTAATAGGTATCCAAGTGTAAAAATTATTCATTTTCAATTGTTTTTATTATTTTGTACCTATGAAGTGTTTATGTATAAATCTACATGGGATGAGATTATTTACAGTTCCGCGACCTGCAGATAATAAAGTTTTGTTAATGTGTTATAGTTGCTTATAATAAACATTAATAATTGTTCTATTATATTATTCTTGTAAGTTATAGCACTGAAGCCTGAGGGCTGAGAGTAAATCTTTTTTTTGTTGTCAACCTTATACTATACATTATGTTATATATTATAGTAGGTACACATGTATGGATGACAAACCATGTGTTTTCATTTATTCTACAAGTGTGAACATTCGTCAGCAGTTCAACACGTTTAGACAATCATTTTTCATCTTGTCGTTTATATTTATAGACATTATATTTACTATTTTGCATATTATATTATTATAATTTATAATGCAAGTTCTAAGAAATAAAGACATAATATTGTTTATTTCATTGTTATAAAATTGTATTGTGTATTACGCATTACATGATTATACCTACCTAGTTAAATAATCAAAATCAGTCACCTATGTAGTACTCAAATGTTTTCCTGTTTTAAGGACAAAAAAAGAAAGGTTAATAATTTTCGAGACATAACGAGTGTTTTCTGTCAAAGGAATCGCGCTGTATAATAAAATAATTAAATTACCCAATCATTAATAATAATGTAATAATTAATTTAATAGATAAGATTAGGTAGGTAGGTACCTATTCTAACTGCTGATCAGTTAAATCCACATAATATTGCCTATTTGTTCGGTGAGTATTAAGTTCGTAGAATATTAACTTATTATAATCAATACGGCTGTTTAATCATATCAGCTATTTCTATACGCCAGTCTCTCACCATTTGGTAGTTATCTGCGCGACTGCGTCTGTTTGACCCAATCAATCAATTGTAATAATATAATATTATAATGACGTAGAACGTACCTAGGCACCAATTATAGTAGACAGTGGTATATTATCAATAATATACTTCTATTATAGTACTATATGTATATATTAAATACAGACAATAATATTTAGGTGGTATATAATAATATAATGTGTTGACATGTTATGTATTATATCAGATACCATGTACTCGGCATTTAGTCATGATTACACGATAATGACAATAGGTACCTATTGAGTATAATTGAGCATTAACTTTGTATTGAACAAGCATAGTTTCGTTGTTTAATGTTAATACATATGTGCATGTAAGGATATCGTATCAAACAGTCATATTTATGTATTTTCAAGATATTTTAACCGTTAAATTTAAAATCGTATAAATAATTTATTAAACACATTATATAATTACTTAATGAAACTTTACTGTATATGGCTGATTAATACGGTTAGGTAATTATCAAAATAGTTGTTAGTATTCATTACTTATAACTAGGTACTTTTGTCAAAGACTAAAAAACACAATTTTTGTAATTATTTATATAGAATATCTTAATAAGGTTTTTTAAAAATTTTTTTGTAGTTTCATACCTTTGCAGTATTGTACAACAAATGTTTTAAGTAAGTAAATTAAAGTAGTACGTGTATTAGTTTGCCTTATTATATTGTACTAATACTTACACTCTAACTACATAAATTATAAATACTCTACACCAATAGGTATTTAGGTATTTAAAATTTCAAACATGAAGGATAATAATTATACTACATTTTAAATTAATTGATTTTAATTTTAATTTCTATTAAAATCAGAATACATATAGTGCACCTAAAATTATTTATCATTTAGAATAATTATGCACTTATTATTTAATACATTTATTATAAATACTAATAGTAAGTACCTACTAGTATAGAATAGTTGTACCTATGAAAAATCACTAAATATTTTACATAAATCAATAATGAGCTAATGGTCCCTTAAACACGGTTTAGTGGCTTATGGTTGATTCAATTAATTGCATTGAACCATCCAACAATTTTTGATCCATCTCGGAATTTAAGTACTATAATTTTTTTAAATGTAAAAATATTTAAATAATTACTGAATAGTGAAATGTGAAAATAGGTTTTTAAAATATTTTGAATACTATTTCTAATAATAATTATTAAGTATAGGGATATAGAATCTAGTTATTATTCTAACAGTCGATTTAACTTTTAATGTACAATGTACATATAAACAAAATATATTATGGGAAAAGTCATAGTGTTTTAAGGTTTATTAAACGTAGGTATATCCTGTGATTTGAAAATACTGTATTGTTCATTAGTAAGAATATCACTTGAATTTGATACATTATTATGAAATTCTAATCAAATACCTATATTTAATTAATAAAAGATCCAAGTTTTTAAGTTTCCTATGCTTTTATGCCTATACAACTAAGATATTTAATCAAAAAACAGATGTGATTGCAAGCGTTGCGGGTTGTAAATCACCAAAAACCAGCAATAGTTATAGTTTTTGATGTTACTGCTATCTACAAAATCTACAATGGAGATATCGACTGTATACGTTTATATAAAACACATGCAATCAAATAAATAATTTAGATTTTTGTAGCACTTTATGAGAACATATTTTGTTTTTAATTTAAATAATTAATATATATATATTAATAGTTAGTACATCTCACCATTTACTATTTATTGTATTCTCATACCTCGGGGTGTTAGTTATTTATTTATTGTTACTTATTTTATATCTAAATAGTATTAAAATATTGTGAAACGAAAGTTTGGCATCTAAATTGTTCGGATAATTTCTTATAAATATGTATAAACCAACAATAATAATAATGTTTGATTATACATTTTAAATTTAGGTAATAAAATACTTTTTTTTTAAATAAACATATTAAAAATATTTTCCTAAAATTGTAATACAATTATTAATAGGTTTGTAAATTCTTATTTTACATTTATAGTAACTATATAATTTAGTTGAAAGTTTGTTTACTTTTTAATTTATTATGATCCCAATAGTTATTATTTATCTATAGTCTATACTACTGATGTACCTACTGTTGAATATTTAAAACTTAAATTAAAAGCATAATTCACGTAATTATTGAATGTAAAATCGTAGGTAACTGATTAATTTAATTTTATGTAGTAGTTATTATGGTCTACAGATGTGAGATGATCGAAATTTTCCTGCTGTTTATTTATTTATTCGATTTCTACCCATAACGGGAATACAACATAATTAACGACATTAGTTGACATGTACCTATAATTAAATTTATATTCTATTGATACTGCTACAGTGACACAATCAACATTTTGAGGTCTTGATGTAATACTAAGAGGCATTCTACCTTTCAAAAATTAGTCATCAACAGTTTCATTTCCATTTATTTTAATGTTACATATTTTATATTTTATACGTATATATATATATATATTAGGCATATAGGTTGTTAACAGTTGAGTTTTATCAATTGTTCTCAACTTTAAAGCCGAATTCGTATTATAGTTATACCAGTGTTCAGGGCAGTGTAGACTATTGGGTACTAATGTAACAATAGTTACGTTACGAATTTTTAATTAAACCAAAAAATAATTGTATCTAAGTATAGATACTATAAAATAATAGGTACCTATCTATAATGGCCAATGGGTATATATTATTTTAAATTTTAATAATATATTATTTACTTACAGTGTACTGAATTTAATTTTTCTCTAGACGTATTTATTTTTATAATCTTATCTAAGTTACATGTATATAAATATTATTCTATTTATTCTTATTTTGGTTGTTAAATTATTGATAAGATATAAAATTATATACTACCTACCTGTTTAATGCTGTTTTTTTATACCTAATGTTAAAGTAACCTAGTTACTTTTTATTAGGTATTAAAAAGTAAAGTAATGTTATTACAATTTTATTTAAAGTAGGTACTTAATGAGTAAAGCAGATATTTAAAGCGTATTCAGTTTTTTTTTTTGGAGATGGGGGAGGGGGTATTAAAAATTGTTCATGAAACGAAATACTGGTTTTAATTAGGTAATTCATTACTTTTAATTTTTTAAAACTAATAGGTTGTTAAAAAAGTGTATACACTTTGGAGGTAATAAGTAATATCTAACTTTAATTATAGAATAGACTCTTCTATAATCAATGGTAATAATATAAAAAATATTCATCTTTCTAAAATGTTTTAATTTTGAAAAAATTTGTGGATGAGAATTATAACCCCCTAACCCACCTTTGGATATGTCACTGGATTAAAATTATTTAGCTTTTATATCCTACTTAACGTGCCACGATTTGGTGAGAACACATGGCTTAAGATTATATTTCAGTATTTTGAGCTGCATGTACATTGGTTCCTGAAATCAAATTCAAACTATTTGTTTGAAGAGTGACCATGTAGATTTAAAATAAATAATATATGGATATGATACAAAACAGAGAGACTGTGGTACTGTGACTGAATTGAAAGAATGTGTGACAAGCTTTTTGCAGCGGTGCATCGTTGTTTAAAATCGATTTTCGAAACCGAATCACGAATTGTTTGCGGTCCTGAATTTTTAATGTATATTGTATACTATGGCTGAAAATTTTCACTTCGAAGATGCGCTTGAAATTTTCGGTATTTATAGAAACTTTGTAAGTCACACCTTACTAGTCATATCCTTAGAACCGGAAAGCACGACTAACGTGCAAAATAAGGTATGCGATGACCGCGTTTTCTTCTGTAAACCAACTGTTGACGCGAAAATTATCGCGGTTAACCACTCGAGATTGTATTGCATTTACAAT
Organism: Aphis craccivora; assembly: GCA_009835225.1. Classification (NCBI taxonomy): domain Eukaryota; kingdom Metazoa; phylum Arthropoda; class Insecta; order Hemiptera; family Aphididae; genus Aphis; species Aphis craccivora. The sequence goes on along the minus strand of VUJU01000660.1, from coordinate 67,229 downwards.
GGTGCAACATGGTCATCAAATTTATACCACGGCCGAGTTGACCGAGTTCTCTATTCAGTTTACGCTACCTATTCATCTCTAATGTCGTAACCAACAGAGATTAAAAGCCGTGGTAGAATTCATATATAATATATTATCTATGGTAGCCACCATTTCTGATCAGGGCCAGACGCAAGGGGGCTCTAAGTATGTTTTTCTTTTAGTAATTAATATTTTTAAATTTATTTTAATGATTAAAAACAGAGCTGAATTTAATTTTAATTTTATGAATCTGTAGCAAGAGCGTGAGTAATAAAAAAAAAACAATACAATATTTATGTGTTTTGGTACTTACTACTGAATATGATTACACAGTTAAGTTAAAAACTGAAGTATTTATTTGTATTTTTCAAATAGTAAAAGTGGATGAACGTTTTTAAACTGTGAGTATTATGACGGTTACACTCCAACTACTTTACTATGCTGCCGATTATAGTTGGTCTTCATTAAAATATGTATATGAAAAAAACATGAAGTATAAATAATACTAAAAAGTATGTATAAAATAATTTCAGCAAATGAGAGAGCACCTCTCGGATCTCTTGGATATTTTCCTATAGAGAAGGAGGGGTTTTTGAAAATTTTATATTCTAATATGGTCGGAAAACTTTTTATTTCTTTATCTCGTTATTGTATACACCGAAGAATCTATATATAACGAAAAACGGTACTCTGAGTACTCTGATCGTGTCTCTGGTAGTAAAATTTTAAGAAGAAAGACGAAGAGAGTAAAAAACAAAAAAAAAAGCATCTGGGTGCGAAAATTCTGAATAAGTACAGAAAAGACCATTCGCATCGTTTGAAATATTTGGATTTCATAAGAACTCCGTGATCGTGACTCGTGAGTTAAACACCTTGAAGGCAGCACATAATGAGCATCACAAACGAACCAAACTGTATGATTGTGTTGAAACTTTTTTGGATATTCAGTGTTAGAATTTTGTTACGAATAAATATAAAAATTGAATTTCACTGGACTAAGGAACTATACTTATAAAACATATAGGTATCTAAAATATTGTGTTTTAAAGATCAAAGTGCAGTGCAGTTCGAATTTCCAGTATATTAAAAACAAAATAAAAAATATTCAATATTCAATAGAATCAAAGTTTTATAAAATTGCAAAACATATGTTCATTGGCATTAGGAAATAATTGAAAAAACAATAATAATTTATTATACCGAACTTATATTATAATACGAGTAATATTTTTACCGTCTTTTAAAATATTTATTTGATTGTCAATAATAATATAACAATAATATTATGTATTCTTTAAAGGTCTACTTTTTTATTTTTTTTTTATTTAACAATCTAAAATAAAAGGCTAAATTTAACTTAACGTTATTGTTATTAATTGTTTTCAGAATTAAATCACATGTTAATATTATAACTTTGCATTTAAACTATAAGAAATATGACGAAGTATAATACACCAAGAATTATTTGAAGGAGTTTTTACAGTTAAATATTTATAATAAATTTTCTAGTCTATCAAATATGAAAAGACCAATATTAATCATGTAAATTTTACTTAAAACTTATATAAGTACATTTGTTTTGAAATGCATAAATTATTAATGATTATATTGGTTGACTAATCTATAATTTTGTTATTAATAAAAACTTTGATAGTCCGATAGATTCGGTAGTATTACGTATATATATTTCTTATTTAGTTAAGATTTTGTTTTAATTCAAAAACATATTAATTTAATTAAAATTTTTCTCCATAACGTCAGTTGTGTAACTTCAAAATAAATTTGGGTTTAGGAGCAAAATTTTCAATGGTCCTCCTCATTCGAGCATTTAAGAGTGGTTTATGTGGAGGGATGGGTGTATTCATCTTATTAAAATTATTTTACACATTAAAAAAAAAAATATTTTTGCATGTTGTAATAATTCAAAATTGTATAATAATTTTGAATTATTAAAAAAAATATCAATAGTTTTATAGCTTATTATAAATTACAAAGAAAAAGATCCTATTACTTCAAGACCCCCGAAGTGAATGGGTTTGGGCGCGCTCGCATGCTATGATCTCTCTTAGTTACGTTACTACATTACCTACTTACAATTATATTATTATAATTTACAAACAGTGACATTTAAAAAATATTTAGAGTAGTTTTAAATTACCACAATCCTATTCATATCGTTCTAAGGTAGGTACACTTGTTTAATATTATAGTAGTATTAGCTTATAAGTTAATTATAATAATACCTATTTATTATGTATACAATATGGTATAATTTTTTATTATTTTTCTTATATAACATTTTTGTAAAAATTACTTCAACATACCGTATTAGTAATATTAATAGTTCCTTAGAAATTGAGTCAAATAGTTTCCACTCCGAATTTATTGTTTTTTGTGTTCAATAATATTTATCATTGAGTTTAGATTATACACATCCATTACAGTGAATATTCATTGATAATCAATGAAGTAAGCTTGGGATTTATTATACAGTAGATTAAGAGAAGTCGGTATTTTATTTTTTTATTGTTAGGTACATGCTAAATATGATACGTATTGTTTTTGTGTACTATTAAAGATAATTTATTTTTATCGAATTAGTAAGAAAAGTATTTTTTATTCTCTCATTTTTTTTCTAGACCCATAAAACGGCTAACTTTGATAACATGATTAATAAAAAGCGTTGAGACGAAAGAACCAACAAAATTAACAAATATTCTGTAATATTAATATACATTGTTATTTCTGGAAATCATCTTACAAATGACGTTGAAGAAAATGTCTGTAAATACTAAATTCTACATTATTTTTGCAAAACTTTTTTTTTCTAAAAGATAATAATATTGTATTCTATCTTAAAGATTTTGGGAAATTTTTTCACTTTATTTCTTCGTCAGAAAATATAAATGTTTTAAAAATATTTTTCTATATTTAATTATATACATATATATTATGTATATATCTGTAGAGAGTTTCACAATATACAGGTGTGTATATTTTTATACATTTTAGAATTTGATAAAAACTGAAATTAAAAAACATAAAATATAAAAATAGTAAACTGTGTAAGATCTCAATTATCAAAAATTGAATTTGAAATTGTTAAGTATACACCAATTTATCAAACATTTAATAATCAACAGTTAATGCAGGGGAGGCCAAACTACGGCACGTAACTATGACACATTTGTTGTTATTAAATGGCACACTAACGTCAGATAAAATAATATATGATTTTAAATATTTTTTATTTGCGCCGAAAATAACGAAAATTACGAAGAGATAATATCCATCAAACAAATTCAACATTAAAATATCATAAAAATAGTATCTAATTATAAGAAAAAATCTAAAATTTAAATTTATATTTTATAGAAATAAAAAAATAGGTAATTTTTAAGGCACATTCTCAATTTTGTATTTATTATTTGGCACAATATAGAAAAAGCTTGGCCACCCCTGAGTTAATGAGTAATGATTATCTGAGTAATGATGAACGTTAGCGTGAAAATTTCAATCTATGATTTTTAAAATTTATGTTTTAACTTGGTAACTTTTGGATACATGGCGTTTTCTAAATATACTAAAAATGTTTATGAAATATTATTTTAGGCTATAAAACTCATTCAAAAAACTTAAATTTGAATTCAATATATCTATAGTTAGTATAGCTAAGTGATAAAACGTGATGGTATAGTGCGTCTAAATTCCAGGCGATAATAATTTTACTTTACACAATACTCACTGATGGTTTTGTACATCATATTATTATCTAAAAAAAATGTATCAAAAATATTAACAATTAGCACTAAATTTTACTAAAACCTATCAATGATATTTAAATACTTGAATTTTATTTTATTTAAATTTTTTTATTGCAAGGAAATTGTAAATAGTATGTAATTTTTTTTAAATATCCTAATAATATTATTATCTTAATAAAACTAAAATTTGAATTATTTTACCTTTGTTGAGCATGATAAAATAGAATATCGACTGCCCTCGTTCAGAATTGTTTTTTGTATACAATTATTTATCATTGAATTCAAATTTAACATATTATACATTACAGTTTACGATAACTTACTCAATGAAGAAGTATATTAATTTTTGACACCTGCTGTAAGTAGAGTGTTACCTACTTTGCCCATTTTTATTATTTTATTTTTATACATATTTAGTTTTATTTTACATAGTATTTTTTGTATTAAATACGGTCATATATATAAAATAATAAATTTATAAAAACTTTTTATTACGAGTGTAAAAAAAAAAAATCGACAATAAATTTATTTTTAGAATTACGATATTGGTTTTTATTCGATATCGCGATATTATATCAATATATAATTATATGAAGCTATATAGATTCTAAAAATATATATATACATATATATTTATACATATATTATACCACGTAGATAATGACTAACGAATGTCATGGAATTTATTGATTATTATAATAAGTTATTTTATTCAAATAAATAATTGTTTCTTAAAAAAAATACATACTTATGTAAATGCTGGATATTGTTTTATAGTGAGAAAAATTTTTAAAACTCGAACTTCAATTAGAATAAGTATCAAACTATTATTTAATAATACAATTTTGGTAGTATATAATTAATAATTATAATAGGATATTGTATATTTCTATATCAAAGTTATTTATTTCATTAAGTGCTAGCATAGTGGATATAGTGCCATATTACAAGTTGTAATCATACGGTCTATACGTAATAGATATTATTGTACAATATAGGCATATTATACGAGTTAGTATCTAATAAAATATGTAATGCAAAGGATGAGGTTTATACATTTTAAATTTTACGAAGCAAAGTGCATTCAAAATTGATGGGTGGGGAAGGTGTTGTAATCTTTGATAGTTTGATTCCTTCATCACCTATTTGGTTATGTCTCATTAATAAAAGTGTTATCAGTGTGTAAAAAATTCATGTGATTTAACTACATAATACACTATACTATAAAGAAGTAATGTAAATATTTATATATAATTATATTTCCAAAAATAATAATACAATTTATACTCTTTATAATCATCATTGGCGTTATCAATAAATATACATTTATATGGTCGTTTATTTTAAATTGCAGATGATAAATTCATGCATAATAATTTTAGTAATTATATGTATATTATAGTTATTATATAGTTTGGGAATTTTTCGTAATTTTCAATTTACTTTATTTAGTGATGTTTGCAAGAATTTTAAATTGGTGAATAGGCATTTAATATTTTAAACTAAGGTAAAAGACTTAACTATTTGAACTATAATTTAATATGTAAAATATGAGAGTGGAGTACACTGAAAAAGATCTAAATCGGAGAATATCTACCTCAGATTTCCATTGTAAATATATTATATAGTGCGTAGGTATATCCAACTATGTAACTTAGAGGTAAATTTATTACATTAAACATAACTTTAAATTATTTTGCACTAATTCATATCGCTGGTTAGAGCACAAAACTTATGTAAATCTCATATAACATATTAGATAATATATTTCATGAAGATGGGTGTATGATATCTCTACGATTAAATAATATAATAAAATTACGTTTCTCATGATATTTTTTCTTTAAAAATAAACGATACTGGCCATTTTAAGCAAATAATTAAGGGAAGGAATTTTTTTTTGAAATAGGTTCCCGAAATAAAACAAACTGATTATTATTTATTTATTGTTAATCTATTAATTGTAATAGGTCTTACAAATTACACTTTATTATGTCAATAATATTTATCAAACAGATATAGTTTATGATTTATGAAATAATTCAATTACATTCACCAACTATATTGAATATAATTATAATATATATAGGTACTTAATAACTGATAAAAAACAGGAGTTAAATTGTCGTGTGGTATTTGTTGGGTACTTATTTTGTTTTATATGCATAATGTACTAAGCGTATACCTAATATCTATGGTATATTAATACTCGTAAATTAAACTCGTGGTGTTTTGGTAGATTTTACTCGATTGAAACATGACACTTGCTCAATTATTCATAAAATAATGTGTTTTTTTTTTAATTGTTTTGTTTTTATAAACCGTAGAATATTTTAAATACCATGAACACTAATTAATAAATAATACAATTATTATTGATTGTAATTAATCATATTAATAAACTCAATCAAAATATAAAAACATACATTAATATACGATTTTTTAAAGATCTGCTATTAGTTATAATTAATAATTAATAAGCATTAAGTTACAAAATATAAAATAAGATTCAAATAATTATTAGTATATGTGTTAATTAGTTGTATCTGTTGCGATTTTCATTGCCACAGTTGTAAATTTCCATATTTTCTAATGCTTGTAACTAGATATTGTTAAATTATTTTATATTTATATTTATTGAGCGGTCCATTATTATTTAGTAAACTTCAGGTATTATTATATCAAATTTATTTCAAAATAGGCATTAACTCAATTAAATCTTGTTTGCTCTTATTTGTTAATATTTTAATATTTATATAGATATTTATATCATCGCTATTTAAATAAATTCTGATTAATATCTAATTTTTATTATTAATATTTTTTAAAATATATTCTGGATTATGGGTGAATATCGTGTTACTGTTAACACGTGTGAAAATATTATAGCTGAAAAAATAAGGGTTAGTATAGGGGATAGTTTTTATAAATATTTCGCGCACAAAAAAATTAGGTATCTTTTATAAGTTAACGAATTTCAGAAAAAAATGAGTAAATACCTATTCATAATTATAGTAAAAAAATATGTATCGAAAAATGTTTACGACACGCAGATTGTTTCTATAAACATTTTAGTCATCCTTTTGGTAATGACTAATGAATTATACGTTTAGTGTTTTGAGTCAAAATATTTAACTAAACTTTATTCTTCAAAAACAATAATAGCTCGTTAAAATTTGTGTTTTTTAAGACAAAAGTATTGAGACATTTGCGGTCTCAATTATTACAACGTTGTTCTGTAATTAGTAGTATTTTTATGAGGCATGCATTACTGTTGGAGCCTGGAAGTTTTTAATTTAATTTAATTTTCATTACTTCTTGTTCCTCAGTCTCCTGCTTATTCATCAATCCAAAATTAATTTTAATAGTCGATTATTTTAATTAAGTTTTAAATTAAAATTGAAGAAGCAATATTTAAGATATTTGTTTCACTACAAAATTCCTTAAACTTGAAGTGCAATTAATAATCACTGACTGATTTATACGTTTCGAAATAATTTTTGAATACATTGAAGTTTATTATAAATGCCTATTACAATTTTGAAAAAATTAAGTAAATTTTTTGTTTTTATTTATATTTACGCTTGTAATAAAAGTATATAAATATTTTAAATTCTTAAATTAAAATAAAAAGTTTGCTACGTATAATACCTTGTAGATTTCTAAAATATTTATATAAAACCCTCATACGAAAGGTATTTTAAAAGTTGGATAGTTGTATAAGTACACAATTTATTAAGTGATTGGAAGCACATTCATGTTAATGTCAGTGCGAAGATCGTAGTGCTCATTCTATTATACTAATAGAATAATTAACTTAAGTTGGAAATCTCAGCAGGAAATAAATCGAAACCGATGACCGCCAAAAGGAAACAGTTTGTCTAAAATACTAAAATACTATTACAAAGTTTATATAGTGCTGTCTTTATGATCAAAGAAACCAATCTTCTTAAGAGGACCATATATAAGGGGGTCTTTCATAAGAATTCAAGAGATGGTTTGTAGGATGGTTAATAATGACAAGACGGTTATAGGGATATCGAAGACGACACTTGGAGGTAGGCCGTAACAACATTAATAGTAGCACTGCTCGATGCTTAAAATATTGACTTTTAATTTTAAATTACATATATATATTATTGGACAAACAAAAAGTGTTCATATTGACAAATAGCGGAGGTACTTATTTCAAGTATCGTATCGAAGAGTCATAAAAAGTATAGCAAAAGTGATTAGGTACGTTGATAACAATTATTACAAATATCTATCAACAGACTAAAATTCCTTAATTACAGCATCCATAAAATAAAAATGTTATTATATTTCAGTACCTATAGTTAGTTACATAAAATATATTTTATAAACAAATAATATATTTTTTTAGAAGTTGTAATAAGTAGATATTATTTATTGACTTATAATAATTTTTTATGTTTAAAATATGAGTATAATATTACAATTTAATACTTAGTATTGAGATGCTATGACAATATTTATGGTTAGTAAACCATTAGTTTTAATATTGATTTTAAAATATGTAGTTGTAGTTGTAGCAAAGAAAATTTGTGTTAGAAGAATGTTCAGTTAGTATAGTACCCTATAGTTTATTTTACGGGATACCTAGCTTTTTAATCCATTTTTAACATATTTCAATAATGAAACGTGTAAATAAAATTAAGGTTGGAGTCTAACAAATTTTAATTACCAATAAAAATTATTCAAATGTCCAAGACGTCACTATTTAAAATTTAGTAGTTTTAGGTACCTAATACGTTTAATTTAATGACTAATTATATCACTGAGAAATTAATTTTAAAAAAAGATAAAATTTATAGTTATGAAATTGGTTAAACGAAAGTTAGAGTTATATTGAGTAACATATTTTATTTTAAAAAATTTTTCATTTGTAAAATGTTTTAAAAAATGTAGTCACTAAAAAGATAATCTAAATTAATAACACTAAAAATTGTATAAGATATCATATTTAGTTTAATATATTATTTTTTAGTAAAATTTTTTAAAATGTTTTACAAGTACATTAATTTTTAATGTTTTATTATGTATTTAGGTATATTATTATTGTAAAAAGGATTTTTGTAATTATTCAGTAATTTGCATAACAATTTATTTTAATACTATTAAAATTGAGGTATTCGTTTGAAATATCAATTTATAGTCCATAGTAAAGTTTTAGTTCTGAATTTTATGTTGTCGAAATAATCTGATAATTAATAAAAATCGACTTCATTGAGAGAAAACTATACTTAAGTTACACGCAGACACAAATAATATACACTTTTTTTGTAATAATGAATTAGTAACATTTATAAATATTTAACTTTGAGTTATTATTATTCAATAAAAGAAATACATTTTTCAAATAATTATGCCTATTTTTTATTTCCCTAATGAGAAATTTAAATACTTGCGTGTACATATTAAATATATAATGTAACCTTAAATTATTTATAATTAATATAAGACATATTTTACTAATCAATTGAAAATGAAATTAATGTGTCATAAAAATAAAGTAAAAATAATAGAGGAGAGTAACTGTGTGTATCTTTCAAAAAAACTCCAGATGATATTACTACATACCTACTTTGATACAAAACAGTTCAAAACCTTTTCGTTAAGTATAATATATAATGATAATTTAAACACTGATGAAATAAGGTCATTTATTTCAAGGTTTTATATAATTTTTTTTCTACTACAAATGAAAGGCTCTGACGGCATCAAACGCTTTGAGTGCGTTGAATTTTATGATTCACCAAAATATATAATAATTAATTTTTGGACCACTATCATGGGTATACACTTAAGCCTATTAAATTTGACAACATTATGGAAGTAATAAAAATAATATCTTGTCATAAAAATAAGTTAAAAAACAGAAACTTCCTAACGTCAAAATCAAACATGACTTTGCGACCATAAATATAATAATAACATAACATTTTAAAGTACCTGTATAATAAAGAGGACGAAAAATGGTGAAATATATTTTGAATTCTTGATAGGTTTATACAAATATATACAATGCACGTATTCTATTTGAATAAAACATACATAAAATATTATTACTGTTTATATGAGTACATAAGTATTTATATAGATATATTTATGAACAAACATCTAATGCGTATGGATAGTATTAATTAATTTAAATCAACGCATTTATATTTTGATGATTTATGCATTTCTCAACTAAAATGATTGCATTATGAAACGGAACAACTTTATGTGTTAATTTATATTACATTATATGCAAACTGTGAAGTACAAAGTTATAGTCAAAGTTTTGGAACGTGTTAAGAGAGTCTAAATACAGATGACTAGAAGAGTATGTTTTCTAAAAGTTGACATTTGTCAAGTTAGCAATGGCATTTTATAAAATTAAATATAAGTACAAAGGAAATATTTTTATAATTTATCTATGTTTATTTAGTCAAATTATTATAGAATACTGTACAAGAAGGTTCTTAGTGAATAATATTATGAGTTATGCTTATGACTAAGTGTGATATAGAATTGTATAATAGTATAATAAACACGTAAGTGATAATATTGAATGGTGATACTAGTTAAATCATTTTTAAACTGTGTAATTTTTTAAAATTTTTTTGTAGGTATGTAAGATTTATACTGTATTGTTAACTTAAGATATACTTATTATTGTATTAAAAATATATCCGTTAATAATCAATAATCTTTTTTTTAACCATCATATTATATTTATTTAAGACATTAACTGCTTGGTTATTGATTAAAATTAAATTACGTTAATCTATTTAAATTTGTACATTGATTACTTAGGTTAAATTATTTAATACGATGATAGAGTTCACTGTTCAACTTTGTTGATAAAATTTATTAGTTTTCTGGATATCTCAGAAGTCAGAAGTGGGAATGAGTACTTCATATAGGGTTTCTGGTAATTTCTGTTTGAAGCGTATTTCATCATACTGATGACATTCGAGAAGTGTATGCTTGACCATAATGCATATATATTTTATTATATTACACAATATATATTCCCATTATAAAACATTTTAAGTTCTAAGTGAGTAGAAAACTTAATTATAATTTTTTGCTTTCGATGATATTTATCTTAATTTTAACAATATTTATATTGTATGTTTAATAACTCTTAAAGGTTAAGAATTAGAATTTAGAATCTTCTGTTTCAAGAGTCTTAGTCTATTTTTTTGTCAACTCTATTAAAATATTATGGATTCGATAACGCTCAAAATAATTGATTAAGATATAATAACAACTTGGTGGTAAATTAATATCCACCAACAATAATATTGTTATTATATACACTATAGTACAATTGTAAGTACATTAATCCTATAGGAGTATCGTAAGTGTAATAGCCGAAGAAAAAAATATTAATAAGTTAAACTTGTTTTGTTTATTTTGTATAAGAATATTTTATACAAATATTTAAGAGTTTTGGTATTATTATAATAATATGCTAAATATGAAATCAATAATATTACAATATTTGTAGGTATAAAAACATTACTATTATATATCATTTAACTCTAATACAACGGTAAGTCAAATATTTAAAATTACCTGTTGGTTTTGTTTCTATTTCAGTGGTATTGTGCTTGAGCATGGTATGTTTAATGTTTACCAATTCCTTGATATTGTGACCGACTAAATTATTATTTTGTTTGATGTCCTAGTTAGTATTATAATATTTAGCTAAATGAATGAGGCGTTTCTCACAGCGTCACTAAATGTTATCTCCATATTTGCTTTTACTATAATAGTGATAAAGATATCTGCGTAAATTAATTACTTAGGTTATTGTATTTTGTTTAAGAACTAAAAAAGTTTTTTTAATTAAAAAATGATTTTACTTACTTGAACTCAAATAAAATATAATATAGTAAGTAATATTTGCAGTTAATTTAATATAATATTATTTATTCTCATACTAAATTGCTGCTAAATGTTCAAAAATAATTAAAGAGACAATGATAAAAAAAAATCTAAATACACCATATATTAAGTTAAAAAAGTACCTAACACATAACTCAGTTAATGCTCATTTCTCTATAAAATATAAACTATATATTATTTACTTTAACAGTAAATTAAATGTACAAATAAATGTTATAAATCAGTTTAATCCGATCATAAAGTCCAAGCCATACTGAATAAACTAAAGAATAAACGTATTGGTTTATATTATTTTATTTACCTTCTCGATTTTTCTATTTATTTATTTACTTTTTTTTTGCCAACATAAACTTATAATTATATTATATTACATTATATTTATACTTTTGTATATTTATTATATACTTGTATATTTAAAATAACATATAGGTATTTAAATATTTTATAAATATGTATTTATAAATTACCTAGGTACTTAAATAATTTACTATAATATAATAGTTAAACCCTGGTTTTGATTTAAAGTATTATACATATAATGATTAAATTATCATGTAGTGTTGATAATATTGGTTTGATTGAGAATATTATGTTAATAAAATATAAACATTTTTTTTAGACAAATTCACATCAAAACACCAGATTTAAAATTTGGATCCAAGTATCCAATTACTAGTTATTGCTTATACATTGTTTAAATCATAAAATAATTCAAACAAATCAAACTTTATTGTTAATTTGAAAGTTTTGATATATTTTTTGTAAATGTGCATTTTTCACTATCAGTTTTATTTAGATGTCCCAATGAAACATTTCAAAATATTAGAAATATTCTGGATTTTATTTTTATTTTAAACAAGAAAACTTATATATGGAATATTGATAGAAACAATAAAGTAAATCAATAAAACTTTTATGAAATATTGATGTATTTAAGAATACAGATAAAATAATAAGTTTAACAATTTTTAGAATGAAGTGCATTGCCTTTACTCTGTCTTTACTATTAGGTTAATTATTATATTTTAATATATTTATAATTTTTTGTATTAATAACATACGGAATAGTTGTAGATACGTATATCGTATATGGTTCAATATGTAAGTAAAATAGTTATTTTTTTTTATAAATCTATTTGTTTAGAGTGATTGTGAATATTATAATGATTTAAATCACAGATACATGCTTTGCTTTGTATTGTAGATGTGTTCTCGTGTGTATTTATGTCTAATAGCTTATGGTAGATCTTTATTTATTATATGGAATTAACTACTTAGGGTAGGTATAAATAAAAATGTATATAAATTTAAAAGTAGGGACAACATTTGTGTTATGCATTTACTTGTAGGTTATTGAAAAAAAAAAACTAAAAGACTTTTTATTATATAAAATAATTTAATCGGGTGTTAGTGAAATTCAATTCCAACAATATTTATTACGAAATTATTTAACGCGATAAACTCGAGTATAATATTGTTTTAATTAAAAATTAAATACATACATAAATATAAATTTATTGTAGGTATTATTTGTATAGTATACCGATGAGTCTAATTGATATATTTTCTAAACCTACTTGCGTAGAGTTTATGTTTGGAATGAATGGACTAAATTTAATGTCCTGCGGAATTAAGTGCTAATATGTATTTTTACAGGATTAAAGTAGTTTTTTTTTATTATCATTTTTAATTTCTTTTAACACCATTTCATCGTCCAGTGGGATTGCACGACCCTTTTTTTGTTTACCCGTACCTGAATAAGACAAATGAATCATCGCGTTTCACGGAATACTCAACTTAGGGGTAATGTTTATAACGCCCGACCCGTGACTCATTTATGCCGTGGTTTTTATATTTCCCCGTCAAGTTCGATGGCCAGTCGTCATCAAACCGCACGCACATGGCAGTGAATCATATGGAGCCCGCGCGCGGTCCCCACCAAAACGGTTTTAGACACATAAAAATATTCGGTTCACATGTATTATACACTATGCACTATACACGCACACACACATGCACGCACGAGCCTCTTGTGTGGAAGAAGTAACAATACCGATGCGACTGCCAAATGGCCCAGTTGCTTCCATGTGGTTTTGACTTTACGATGTACAGCCGCCTGCGCGTTCAAAATTTTTGAACCTAATGTGCGATGTTAAGACCTAAGTCCGGAAAATATTATTTGTTCGAAGCGAAGTGAATAGTGCGATATAGCTGCATAGTAATTGTTATTATTATTATTATTCGGTTTCAAACGAAAATGAATTTTAAAAGATGAAGTCGTTACTGTTGATTTTGTTCATCGCTCAAACTGTATACCAAATTAGAGGTAAATCATAATATTATTTAAAAACAAATTTTTTTTATGTTAACGAATTTTCATTTATATATTTGTTATGTATTATTTATAATGATTTAAAATCGATTCAATTTAACATTATTATGATTTAATATCAAATATTTACATGGAAAAATGTAGTTGGTATACATATTTTTATAAACAGATCAAGTAATAATTACTATATTTTTTGTAATTATGTATATAGTGTTTATAAAAACTAACTGAATACATCAAAATATGTTGTTCGATGTTTTGGCCAAATATTACTACCTATAGAATTTAAAATATTTTAATAATATATACCTAGTATTTAGTATCCAAATAACAACTATTAAGTAGTATATCTTTAAATTAATTTTATTTTATACCTAACTTGTATTTTAAAATAAATTATTGTTATGTTTCTCCATTAGCCCATATACCTATATTTTTCAATTTAAATATAAATTAGTTACTTTTATACATTTTATAAAAAGTTTAAGAAAAGGAAAAAGATTTTTTAGTAAGGTAAATTTACAGGAATAAAAATAAGCCATTAAATTGGCGTAACATAATTTTGTAGTATTTTAAAACTATTAAAACTTATACAAATCTAAAAAAGTTTTGTGAAAAACATGAATTGTATATATTGTTTGTATTCACGTGAGTTATTGGGTCTGAAGTGGGTCAAATACATACATTATAATAAGTTTTGAATGTCATATTATACGTTTTAAGTTCAAAGTGAACAAAAAACGTAAGAGTAAATCATTCAAAATTAGACACTAAAATAATATTTTTTTAATCTTTCTAGTTTTAATCCTAAATATGCTTGAGGTATACGCAGAAAACCATAATATTTATAACTCGTGTTGCTTATTAGCCAGTTGTAATGAATGGGACATGAACATTAGCCAAACATTCGGGGTACTAAAGCCAAATATAAGAATTTTTATATTTTATAGTACGGATGTTGCGAGTCATAAGTTTGTTACTATTATATTTCTTTTAAGAAGCAATCATACAGCCATCAATAATTATTGAGGGTTGGTAAATATTTAAACTTAATTTTCAGTACTCTAAACATAGCTAATAATATTAAATATCGTTTAGAATAATATAATTGCTATTACACATTAAATTGTACTCCTCAGTATCATGTATTATAAAAAATTATGGTCACATAATACTTATATTATAAAATACTAAATGCAAAATAGTACATGTTGACAACGTTTTATTAATTTCCGTACAATCCTAATGTTTTTAACGGCCAGAGACATCGTACGCAATCATCGTACTACCTACTCAATGGAGCTAATTTATGCAAGCTTACAATTCATCACCGATATTTATTATTATTTTTAATGCAGATAGTGATTATAATTACTTACCTACTTAGTACTTACTTTATTAATTAAATAAATGATGTGTTAAAATCGTATGATTTTTTTAATTACTAAAAACCTATACAATTTTTATTTTATAATTGTATAGTTTTAAAAAATTAAATGGATTTAATAGATCTTGAATAATATGTAGATTGTTTTAATAGGTTCGTTAACCATTTATTAAATAGGTGTATCCAAATCTCTAATACATAAAACGAATTAATGAAGTTTTCAAAACAATTATTTCTATAGAAAACATGGGATATCACACTTAGTCTCTGTGTAAGAACGTAATACTAAGTTATGTACATTTTTGTATTTTGTATTTGTACATTGTATTACGATTATGCGAAATAAAATGATAGTTTTATATTATACTGTATAGAATTATTATTATTTCCATGCATCAAATTGTATTGCACATGATGACTAGTATGTGTCCACATTTTAATGCCATTTAATGTATACTACATCTTCTGAAGTTGTGTGTTAATTATTTATTACAAATGCTTCAAGTACTATAAACTATAGTTTGGTTTAAATCCCTTGGAGCCTTTAAAAGTAACCACATTGACTAGCCTGTAGTACCTAATGTTCTTAATATTAATATTATATTGGGTACGTTGTAGTACAGCACTATAACTGTCACGAATAAAAAATATATTTTATTATTTACAAGTAATTTGTCTTATGCATGTCTTATGTTAGAAATACATGTAATAAGTACTAATGGGGGTTTGTTTTTTTTTTATCTGATAGTAAATTATTACAAATTATCTCCAACACGAAACACCAATAATTGTAATAATAGTACTCGTAGGTACCTATAATATAACTTTAGTATTGAAATATCGTGTTACATGAATATAGTAGTTCATGCTCGTATAGTCTGTCTGATTCCCCTAAAACTACTTAGCATTAAACAGTTATTACAAACACTTTTTGAATAGGGGTTAAGCATGTATAACTTACTATAGTGTCTTATTAGTCATACAATATTATCATTATAAAAACGGAAATAGTAATTTTGTAGAGACTTGACTTCCTGTAAAATATCGTTTTATTAACGTAATATAATTTGAAAATATATTGATTTAAACGAAATAAAGGCATTTTAAAGCAGCGATATAAATGTATAATTGTAGCTTTGTAGGTACCTATCCATTAATTAATTTATATATTATCACCTGTTTTCATCTGTTATGCAGCTATATATAAATTATATATATAATAAACATAAACATATATAAATATATGTTAAGTTCTTATATATTGTATTTGATATTACAATTATATAATAATAATTAATATTCACAATATTGTTGTATTTTACGTTGCGATGAATAATGTTCAGTTTTTATGAAAATGTAAAGAATTATTTTAAAAATAAACTATGATTATGAAAACAGCTATTAATTATAAAAGTAATAGGAAAAATACATCCAATGAGCATTACGTTATTTCATTCTCTATATAGTATTTACGAGTTTAAATGAATTATAATTTATAAAGTAATAACTTTTAATGCTGTACTCCCTAATGAAAACCAATACGTACAAATTTATATTATTAAAAACAAAAACACACGACGATAACAATACGAAATATATATTGATGGTATAATAATATAATGTGTTTCAAGGATAAGTTAGACGAGGTTAGGAGAGCAGCTGCATAATCAATACTAATATTATAAAGTTGAAGAGTAAGAGAGTTTGTATGTTTGAATGCGTTAATTTTGGAAACGAATAGACTGATTTCAATAAAATTTATATCAATCCTTGAGATTCAGTTTATGTTCTAAGGTTTTTTCTACCTCTATAGGTTATTATATTCATTTTGGTTAATGGTAATCGAATCGTTTTTGTTTATATACATGGTTGCAATGGGTTATAGATATAAAATCTAAAAAAAACAATGAATATAGATTAGCCGACCTACCGGCCACCATGCGTTGCTATTTTGTATTTTTTTAAATAAAATAATATAATATTTAGTTTCTTGTTTGTTATTAAAATGTACCTACAACAAAAGGTAATGTCACTAATGTCTTTATATTTGAAGCTTATAGACTAAAAATCTATTTTAGCAATGTTGACAAAAGTTTCAGAGATTGTTTTTAGAGGTATGGAGAAAGTTTAGGGAGTAGTTTGAACCACTTTTGAAATATTATATCAACTTATCAAGTGATAGATCGAACCCGCAATACGAGGATTGCCCATCTCGGTAGAATTAGTTTACAAAACAAAGTACATCGATGACGATTTGCCTGTGAACTTACTGAGGTACATTACAACTGAGATACATTTGATATATTTTCGAAACGGTATAAGAATATTGTTTAATAATATTATATTAGGAGTACCTATATACCTATGTACCTATATATATTTTTCAGAAATTTACGTAGAAACAACTCGTAGAATAATGGAGTTTGAATTTAAAATAACTGAAAGTGCGATGGCTTGAAATATCAAGGTGTTATACTCGTATAGGTCGTATATACTTATTATGAATTCAGTTTATAAATAATAATTTACTGCTTTCGGATATTATGTTTAATTACAAACAAATGCGGTATAATATCTTTCGTGTTGGGCGGTGGGTGTGATGGTACTATAATACTCGTACTACAATTATGGTGTAGTGCATCTGTTTTCACACCTATTCGCACATGTGTTTACCCCTTTGCACTTGCACGGTTTTTGTCTACATGACTTTGGAATTTCTTCGTATAGCTTTGTGGCAGGAATAGCTCTTAAAAAATATTTCACGTAAACCTTTATCCCGAGAAAAGTATAAAATATTTTGTTCTTTTTTTTTTAATTTTAATTTAATTTAATTTTGTATTAGCCTTCAGCTCATTCACCGCCCACTGGGTTTATTCTTTTTTAAAACAGTTTCATTCCTACACGCTTCCGATTTAAAAAGGGATTCCTGACCTCGTGACCGTCCACAGAAATGCGTTAGTTCTTTTTTTATAATGAACTGTATTATACGCGACGTGTACCACAACATTCGTGCTTCGACGTTTAAGTATAATAATATACTCCGTATAAATACTCTTAGGATTTCTGTTATTGCCCATTGTTTGGTTTTTATCTATGTTCACGTTGGTAGTCAATACTACCAAATGTAATATCATTTTGTAAAATCTATACCTATACTATATAGTCAACCCTTTCCCTCGAACAGGTTACTGTGAGGGGCGAGTGAGGCCATAATGATTTATATTTATTCACGAAGAATATCTTAAATGACAACAATTGCCCTAGTATTTTTATACCTGTCTTTTGTGCATATACATCCTAATCATATATTTATACATTTTCGATTTTCTAAATTTGTTTATCTCGGATTTGTTCTTGAAATCTAGACGTGATCATATTTTAAGAATTGTAGCTAGCTGGTGTCTGGCTATATATGTTTAATACCCATTTTCCTAAAAATCCACTTATCTTTTGTTTATTGCAGATTACAGATAGTATTCCTTTTAAAAATAAAACAAATGCGTACGATCAATAGAAGCTGTAGTATTGGTTACCTTTATGTGGGAATAATGTATGAATGGGTAATTTAAAAAGAATTTTTTTTTTTAGAACTAATTTGATTTTGATATTTAAATAGATTGAGGTATTGTGATAATAATTGTAATTACTCAATATTTATAACATTTTATACATTTTTGTTTTTGTGATCATCAGTTGTTGTCCCCGATACTCTTTGCATAGGCCCCTCATACGCTTGCTTTTCCTACGATTCCATTTTTAGAATTCCATCATCTATAAATATTTCGTTGGCCGGACAACAACAACCACTAATGTTTCTTGCTCGGTATATAAATTAGAGTTATTTTTTAAAGTCCAACCATCAAATAACTTACAATCAGCGGCTTCCTGTCAATCATTTGCACACGTTACTGCAATAATAAACACACGAAAGAATCAAAAAATTGAAAGTTATTAATTATTTTTCATTTATTATTTCTATGCCCGTTATATTATTGTGCCACATAACTTTTAACATTGAATTGAAAATGTATTGTTTCGTGTAATAATTATTTTGATTGATTTCATAAACTTTATTTTGATTGTATGTACTTAAAACTTATGTAAGTGTTTATTTTTTGATTTGTTACATCATATATATTTACTATACGATTGACAGAGTAATATATTATAAGCAATTTCGTCCATACTTTTAATATTTATAATATATAATTTAGTTTATTTATATTTTTTTGTATTAATTTATTTTAAATCAATTGTACTATTTGAATTGTTTTACTTATATTTAACTATATAGTGGAACCATTGATGGTCTATCGTGTTTATCAATTTAATTTGTTATATTATTTTAATGGAATATAATAACTATGTACAATACGTGTTATAACATGTAAAACGCAAACATTAACCAGATTGTATAAAATATTGTACCTACCTACGAAAGTTACAGACAAGAGACTGATTTAGATACAACGGACGTTTTGGTTTCAAGGTTTTGTTTTAATTGTATAAATTATGCAAGTTGAAATTTAGAGCTCAATCCGAATCAGTTTACCTTAACGGAAACTTTTACTCGAGGGACCCGAATAATAGCGGACCAACGACGGGTGTGATACAAGACGCCAATTCCGTGAAATTCGATACGCTCGAAAGCGCTTAAACGGTAACGAGAATATTATGTTAGACACACACACTTCGGACACTTTTTTAATTGACTTTTAGATAGTGCTGTGCCGCGGTGACCCAATGCGAAATCGATCTTTGGTGTCGCGATCATTAACAATGACTACCTATCTAAAAACGGTTATATACAGTACAATACTATAATCTAATAATCTGTGCATAAGCGTTCATGAACAATTGGGATTTAGACGAATATCAAGCCAATGATCTATATATATTATCTGGCACACGACGATATTCCAATATTATTATTTGCTATTATACAATAATGTACAGACTCTTGATTTTGTATATGTTATACGTGAAAAGTTTTCACCACCGTTCTAATGATGACGGTTTAGATACTTACTGTGATGCATAAAAAGACACAAGTCGGTAGCTATTAACTGATTGACGTCTGCGGGGCGTACGATCTCGTGTCGTATATTATTATACAGGACGGTACCGGTACGTTGGAATGCACGTAAAAACCAAAAAGAAGAATGGAAAAAAAACCTAAAAAAACACATCACGAAACACAAACGGTCGCATTAACACTGATATGTATGCGCCATGTGTACGTCCGAAGAATAATGCGCGTCTGTGCTGTAGGTGTGTATATTTTGTGGCGAGTGCCGCCACTCAAGTCCACGTGTACCTAACCCAACAGGCCGCGACGGTGGTGACGGAGCCGACGATGAATTTTATTATTATCCGTAAATTTGGATGCGAAGGAAATGCACGTCTTGCGTAAAAGCGCTTCATTTCGTGTTCGTTTCTACGGTCGGGGACACCGAACCGGATCCAAGAGTATAGGAAAAACAATAGGCTACAAATTCGGAAGAGGCGGCTGCCACGATTTTATGGTGTCAAAATGTATCGTTATTATAATATTATAATACCGTTCGCCGTTTGGCTGGCTGTCGTGCGCCAGCGCTCGTGTACTTGCGCCGCGTGTCTGACGACATCTGTTCGGTGTCCCCGCACGCCGTTTATTGTTATATTATTATTGTTATTATTGCGAGCCACAATCGCATTTTACTACCTACAACTCGGTGTTATATCAACGGTAGCAGCCCGTCCTGATCGTATTGTGTGTGTATCTCCCGCGCGAGCCACAATACCTCACCACCGCCGCCGCCGTCGCGCGTCGTCATCATCATCGTCGTCGTCATCGTATTATTATTATAGATATCTACACAGTACATATAGTATAATATTATTGTTATTATTACACAACAATACACATTATATTATTATATTATATTCCGCGTGTCCCCGTGCGGCTTTTGAAACGAGCATTTACTCCTATAGCTGCAGTATAATACGTGTCTGCGCGAACGTGCCTCGTGTGTGAGTGTGACTCATTGACTGCGTCCGTCAAAAACTCGGGTCACCCTCCGGTGTCTCGTCGTAGTGTATTTTATTGCGCACATTCAAAATAGAATTTTCCCTCCTCCCCTTACGCGCACACCGCCGCCCCAGGATCAAGCCGAGGTATTAATACGTCCGTATCGGATGGCGGCAACGACCGTACCGCAAGAAGTTTTTATTGCCGCCTCCGATGTTCATATAAACGCACATCGTCCCTGTACACAAAACCCTACTCTGCAACGCGCTAAACGTACTACACAAATCACACTTTGCACAGAACAACCCCTTTCTGATATTATTAAACTGAGCTTTAACATCATATATCGTGTGTGTATTAGTGGTTTCGTGGATGGACGCGCGGTGTACGCATCGGGATTGACGAGCTTTCAAATAGAAGCACGAGTGCACAGCGATCGAACGATATAATATAATCATTATTCGTTTTTTATTAAATAATAATTTATACAGCCATGGAATTTTATTTCGTAAATTTTTACACGCCTCGACCCGTTGATTCGACATTTTTGAACGTAATCATTGTTCATTATGGTTTTATACGCTGAACGCTAGAGGATGGTCGACAAAAACTAAAAATTTAAGTCATGTTAGATCGTGTTTGACTCTAAAGCACATCTTATTTTCGTAACTATGTGCGACGATGAGATATTAATTATTAAAGACGTCACATTTACCACTAAATAATATGTACTTACGCTGAATAGTGAACGTATTATATTTGAACCTCCGTACAATGCTGTCATAGGTTAAAAGAATTAAGATCTACAGTTTTAGGTTAAAATTATATTTTGATTTTATTTTCAAACATAACTATGATTTATGAGTAGGTACTTAATGACTTTTATTATCTTTAGTGGAAATAATTGAGTATTTTCGTGTACTTTGTATAAATAAATGCATTATATTATTTTTATTTCATATTCCTATTCTCTATCTTAACGAAATGTTACTACAGCCATTAGGTAATTATCGGAGTTCCTATTGTTTTTAAGTTGCTTCCCAACAATTTATGTTTCTTACTTTTTTTTCTTTAACTCGAAGTGCTTGCTGGATTATTTTTAAGCACTATTGTATTATTGAATTATTAATTTACTAGGGGTTTCTTAAACATAATTAAGTATAATTAAAAATAGATAAAAAAAAAAAAAATTAAACGGATGACGTATAAAATAATAAAAAAAGCAATAAATATATCTTCAATAAGTTTATAAACGTATTAAATATCTTTTAAAGTACTTTATTCATTAATATAATTATACAGACATAATATAGTTTTTTAAAATTAATTTATATATTTGTTATACATAATAAAAAGTATAATTATAATAGATGATTAACATAGTTCAGTTTTACGTTAAAAATTATTATTTAAGCAATATTATAAGTCGTTACAAAATTCAAAAATTATGTTGGTGTTTGTTTGATACATTTTATATAAATTGCAGCCTAGTATTCGAATCTATTTTTTAAATTTATTATTAATATAATTACTAATTAGTTTTGTTTACAATATTTTTTTAAAATTTTATTTAATAGTCTTGAATTATTATTATCTCTTTATTTCCAATATAGAATTGTTACTACATTCTATTTGACTTTTACTTGAAATAAATTTCATATGTATAGTTTATATTATACATATTAATAATATGTGAAATAATTTTTTCACTATAAGAAAAATATCAAAATACCTGAATAAATCCATAAAAAAACAAAAATTATTTTCAAATATTTAAAAACACTGTTAAATTATAGTTCTTTAACGTATTACTTTTACTAAAAATGACAGATAATATGTGTGCACCTTTTTTGATGATGAAACTAGAAGGCAATATGGATGAAATTCAAGTGACCTCAGGAATTTATGTTAATTATATACTTAAAAATAATTTATTTAACAAATAAGAAAACAGTTTTTTATATTTTATAATTGTAAAATCATAAAGTAAAAAAATATTAAATTTATTATGTAATATAATTTATAATGTATCTTCCATAATTATAATTTTCCAGTATAATACATTATGAAGATTCTGCAAGTAGTGGTAAAACCATTATGAAAACTCTGTTAAAATAATTATTTTGTATATTGGGTTAATTGACTCCATTGTGAATTCTTCAAGCGTAAATGAATACTACTGGCAAAATTCGAAAAATATTAAATTAATGACCTACTATAAGTTTGGTATAGTTAATATATTTACTAAAATTCAGTCTTTGATATTTCGTCATCAACCTATCCTCAGTGTCCATCACTTAGTCTGATGCATACTTACTGGATTATGTAAAAATTATGTTTATATTAATTTAAATATAATGTTTTATTATTTTGTAAATTTTTAGTATAGGTAGTATGGTTCAATTGAATTAGTCTTAAATTTGTATTTTTAAATTCTGCTAAAAAAAAAAAAATGAATATAGATAATAAACAAAATATTGTAACAATGTGCAAGTTGAAATTACATTATGTTTTATATAGAATATAATTTGTTTTTTAGTTTGTAGGTATAACGTATATGAAGTTGATTATTATACACTTTATCTAAAGGTACATGTTACTTAATATTTAATGTCAATTTAAAATTTGAAGTACAGTTTTTAATATAATTGTATTCGTTTAATTTTATCCGGAGGCTAATAAACTTTATTTTATTGTTCAAAAGATAAAATGTTTAAGTTCTACGTTTTGTATAATGATAATTTTCAAATTAACTAAATTAAATCGTCAGTGAAGCTCTTGATAAAATTAAAAGAAACATAACTTTATCTTGCAATGTAAAAAAAAATCAAATTAAAAGCTGTTTATCAAAACATGTCGTTTTGAATTATTATAAATTGACAGAAGTAGTTTTAAAATTTTTTTATGTATCTATTTAATCACTTATTAATATTTATTAACCTAGATTTACATTTTTTATGAGAATCATTAATATGTGTCCACTCAGGGAACGATTAAATAGTGGAACAATAATTTAGATACAATCATTCAAAATGTAATAATATATATAATTATTTTAAACCACTGCATGAATTAGCATTGTTATTTTTATAATTTTTATTATTATCCCGACCTTGGGTTTATAAAGTTATATATTTTTTTAATATGCATGGAAAATTGTCTATAAATACATTTTTTGGCATCATTGGAAGGGATTTAACTTTATGTGACTTCGTTGTACAATATTATTAATTATTATTACGTATTTATTAACAAATAAAAAAAAAATTAACCTTTAGGTATATTTAATATGGTGTACATATTTATTCAGTTATTTATATATTGGAAAAATAAATTAAACATTGAAATATGCTTCAGTTATTTTTAATTTTATTTTTATGCTAATGAATTTGCAATGACTTAAATATTATATAATAATTTAGTTTTTACTACGAGATAAAATAATTTTACAACATTTTTATTTTAAAATACAATCAAAATAATATAAAATGTAAAAAAAAAAAAAATGCAGACATGGCTTAACATGTTGTTGAGAAAATTGCTTGCGTTTAATTTTATTAATTACAAAATTAAAGTCACATTAAGCTATTACAGAAATTATAACATACAACTAATATTACATTTTAATAAATTATAGTTAGTATGTAATTATTGTTTTGAAAATGTTGTTGTGAAATAAATAAAATTTCTAAAAACTTGACATATTGAAGTAGACAATGTACCTGAATAAATATTTTACATTCGATTATTGAGATTATTGTAAGTTAAACTACAATATAGTTGTATTTATTTTTGGTGAATGGACTCTGAAATAATCAAACGTCTTTTAATATTCAATTGCTCAAAGCAGTTGGATAATTTTTATTACAAATTTAAATTAATTTAGGTAAACTATTACTGCTTGAATTTTTAATGAAATAAGGGGTTAAAAGAAAAATATAATAATGAACTAAATTCTTCCATAAATATAAATGTATTCATTTTTTTTTTTTAATATCTTGTGAAAATTAAAACAATTCATAGTTCTATTGTCGTTCCGCATTGTTAAAGTGAAATTGCAAAACTTTTATTTATATAATTATACGTGTATTTAAGGAAATAAATTTTTTAGTATTTTTATAGAAAATATAATTATATCTTTGATTAGATTTTAAACAATGAATTTGCTAAAAATTAAATATTTATTATATTGTTTAAATTTAATTTTCTATCTTGCATTTATAAAATAATATTAAAAACAATTAAAATGCATAAATTATATCCATTAATTAAGATTTATTTTTTTTGGCTTGTTGTATTTGATATTTCTGTGGTAGAAATAAAAATTTTTTTTTGTATATCTTAATAAACTTTCGTGTTTGTACCTGTAAGACAGTTAACACTTATTTAGTATGATAATTTGCATAATATTAGGTACTATATTAGTGCTCATGTCGGACCTTGTTAGCTAGCATAATGATAAATGCGATCTCATAGTTTCAGATAATGATAAATGTTAGACAATACCGCTTGTCTATTAGCTGTTAGATTAGTTGGTCTGGATGGACTGTTCTATTTAATATATAGTGGACAGTTAAATTAAATGATTGCTTGCCCGGGTCTTAATAAGAGGTTTTTAAAATTATTAGTGGCAGACCCTCATGCCTTCACCATCTGCTATCGCCCTACACATTACAGGTGGTATGGTAGTTTTATTTAAAACTGCTGTTGTTCACAAAAATACACCCGAGGGTATTGGCCGTCCTATTGTTATAACCCTCCGTAACGTTCCGATATGTGCATATAGATTTTAAGGACATAATTTTGAAAATTTAAATTTAAACCCCAGGGAAATTTTGCTCAACGATATGATACATGGACTAAAATTGAAAGAAAATTTTAGATTGTAACCACGTGAATTTTTGATTGAATGGCTTGTGAAATGTATAACTATGTACAATATCATTCATACCTAATGTCTGCCCACTTTATAGAAACACCTTTCTGTATTATCATATGATGTAAACCTGAAACACGAGAATAATAATGTGTATTTAAATTATATATTATTATATAATTCATAATTAACACTTATTATATTTACAAAATAATAAACCGTTGATTTAAATAATAAAGATTGGGGAATATTTTGACAATGTTTTTTGTTAAAAAAGTTATAACAATTTTTTGCCATGTTTATATTGGGACTTTTTTTTTAGAGTGTATTCCAAAAAAATGCAGTTTGATGAGGAAAAATAATAAGAATATTAAAATAAAATGTATTGTACATTAATGACATTCTCTTAGTGTTTTTTTTTCAATTTTCTCGTTGTCTTTGCGTATCTACTCGGTGATATTTTATAATCATATATTTATTTATTCAAAATAAGACGTGATTTTACGTTATTTTCGGTCGTAAAACTTGAGGTACCTTGAGTGTCTTCTAAAAGCATTCTATAGCGCTTTAATCCGCCACGTTTCCAGAGATGCAACTAATGGTAGCGGATTTAACACATACTCATACATTTTGATAGTTCCCAAAAAGCAGAAGGTGGCATCTGCCTGAATGGTGGATGGAGGGATGGGGTCAAAAAACGACTACTTTTGACATGCACTGTTTTTACGGTCCTTATCAATCTTATGTTTTAGAGCATGTGAGCCGGTGGTTTACCGTATGCGCCATTATTACTTTTAAAAGTAATTAAAGCCAGTCGGGTGAGAGTCTCGTTGATGGATTGCCCGTCGGCAGATGGTCACCAATTTACGAGACACGTTTCCCTATTATCTGTGACCACAACCGAAACGGTTTATAAACAATTAAAAAAAATGTATATATGTTATAATATAATAGTATATTACATTAAAAAAACCAAACAAACAAAATTATCGACATAATTTGTTGTGGGTTCTTTTTTCCATTCGTGTTGGATGTATTCAATTTCACGGCGCATCTAAACTCTTCACGGCCGGCTTACGCGTGGCTAAACATTGACTCCCATCATCGTCAGTGTGCCGCAATCGATATAAAACGGTTCGAAATTTTTATGAAGACGAAAGATAAAAAAAAAACCTATTCACAAACTTGCTAGAATGACTAGTGATGTGTTGGGACGTGATGCTGTACGCGAGAGAATTTTGATATGAGCAATTTCGGAAACGAATAAACGCACGTAAGCACTGATTATATAGTTTTCTTTACGCTTCAAACAAAAAATAAATATATTATACCTATTCCAGTAGCTGATTTAAATATTAGACATTTTATTTATCAAAATATTTATTTTATTATTTTTATATAATGAGTCGTACCTAGAGAGCCTATATGTTATTATTATTATTATTATTACCTATTATGTCTTATTATTATACTTCATGGTCATATATTTGAAACATATACATACTTCAATATTATCTTTTTTATTTAATAAATTATAAGCTTGAACTTTAAACCTCAACGGAAAGTTTAATGTAATATATAACATTGTAAGTAAACACCCATTATTCGTGTTTATTTTCAGAAACTTAGACCACACAAAATATTTTTTTTATGTAAATCATTAATTATTTATTCCAAAAAAATTAACGACATTAATTACAGTATTTAATATATACATATATATATATAATTTTATAATGATTTTAGGCATTCTACATACATAATATATTATTTTCATACGCAGTTTATTTTGGTTTTTAAAATTTTATTTTTTCGTTATCTCATGTTAAACAAATCTTAAATAAACAACCATGGTTTAGTTTAAGTTAGGTACTATTTTAGATTAGTAGTTGCTGAGTTATAGAGAAGTAAAGTTTTTAGGGTTTTGCATCCCTCCTAAACATAAACAAATATTCATAATCTCATAAATAGTATAACCATGAAAATGTAAATCATTTTTGTATAATAAATGTATATTTCATATACATAATATGTTTAACTACGTTAACCACATTGAATCCACAAAAATAACCTTATTCTTTTGTCTTATGGAGCGGTTGAATGATTGGGAAAAATTAATTTAATTTGAGATGTACCTATTCTACCTATAACAATTTAGACGTATAAAAGTTAATTAAATTAATTATTATAAAACCATCATTCAAAATGAATACTGTCGAGTCAATTAAATTTATCAATTTAAAATTTAAATTAAATGACACAATTATAAATTAATATATACCAATTTTTAATTTGTTGTAATGAACATAACATCTAAATGATACAATAGTTGTTATCACAATAATAATTTCGATACTAGTTCATGTTTAGTAAAATTAAATTGATTTATCTCCATATGATTTATTTTTCATATGTATTTTATTTATTATGAATTGATTTGAAAATGTAAATATAATTATTATTATATATCTTATAAGTTTCTAAGAATTTGACAATAATTTTATTAAAATATATAATTTAAATTCAAATTGCATTATTTTCTTATCAAGAATATCGTATAAAGGAAGTTTACAGTGAAAAATTAATATAAAAATAATAAATTATACAATGCGGTTATAAAGATGTAACTACATTTAATAAATAAAATGAAATACAATAAAATATATAAAGTTTATAATATGAAATTAACTATCATACATTAGAACAATAAGATATAAGAATTAGATTGTTTTTACTTCTACCTTAACATTATTGTATTATTTGAAAATAATTGAATGATAATAGTACGAAAATTTTAAATTTTTTCCAATACGATACGTTTAAATTTTAAGAATATATATTTTTTTTTTACATTTAAACATTTATTCTTATTTACATAAAATATTTTGGATTCTGAATATTTACAATACCGATGTATACTTTGTTTTTTTGCATAATATTTATTATCGGTCATCTTATTGTATAATGTATATAAAAAAGATTTAACATAAACCAGTTACAATAGTATTGTTAACAATAACTAAATTTAAAATGTATTTATACAATGAGTTTGTTTGTTTTATCAATTGTAATAAAACTATCATGGAAATCATTTAATAATATCTTTTTGAAAGTCGTAGTTTGCTCAAAAACAATGGAATTAAAAGTGCTTTTTGGTATTGTAAATTATGTTTGAAGAGGCAAAAACGAAATTCTATGTAGTCTTGCGTATATACAGTAAACACTGTAGTTTCTGTGTATTATACAGTGTAAACAATATTGTCACTATAAAAAAAAGAACAACATAATACGAAAAACACGTATTTTTTTATGTCATTCCTTTGAAGTCACTAGAGTGGTTTTACCTAAAGCACAATATGATGTGGGGTGTTAAAATGCACACTTGCAGTTTTCTCTCTTAGAATAAAGTTCAACCGCTAACAATCACAATTAATTTGTGTTTTTTTTTAGTTAATTAAGATTTTTTTTTATAGAAATTCTCTAATTCAAAATAATTGTTGTGTGTTGCTTTTATTGAACACTGTCATATGTATTATCGATAGACCATGAAATTTTAAATTAATTTAACAATATACATGTATTACATATACTATATGTTAGTGTGGACACGGACTTAAGGTCCCAGCCAAATTAGCCGGTTGCACGTTATTTAGCGACCGCCGTGAAAGAGCTCATAATATCAGAGGTTTTGGCAAGATTGATGATGTCCCAGATGATCATCGTTTCCTTCTTAATGCCTTTGGCCTCAAATAGCAAAAATATGAGTGAGAGAGAGGGATAGGGAAGGGGTGAGAGATGGGAGAAACCTTCTCAGCCATCGTCACCAAGTTGTGTCAAGCGGAGAGTGGAAAAACCACTGACACCCGTAACTTAGCAGATTATGATATTACCTCGAACATACAGCTCATTTTATACTCGGTACATACCAAAAAAATAAAAAAAACAAAAATTATTGTTTTTTATTGTGTAAAAACTCTCGATATGGAATGTAACGAAGATTCATGCATTTTTAATTTAATTTATTTCTTATTAGTTGCAGGTAGTGTAATAAAAAAAAAAGTCGACGAACAACCGAAAACGTATTTTGAAAATGCACCACAAAATGTGTTTGCGTCCGCAGGCCAAAACGTCTTACTGCCATGCCGGGTGAGGCATTTAAACGATAAAGTGGTAAGTGCACTTGATGTATCGTATAACATAAGCATATAATATAGCTATTAGCTACAATACATAATGCATAAAAGTTGTTGATGTCTTTTTAAAGTGCAGTTATGACTGGATAACTGTTCTTGAAATTCTAACGATTTATTAAATGGAAAAAATTCGCTATACGATTTTTAATAAATAAACTTTACAGTTGTATATTATTTAAAAGAATAATACTAGTCAAAAAGAGTCATTGACATAGATTGTATATAATATGTATTATTGTATAGTATATTGCATTTTTATCATGTCAACATTGTTGATTTATTATAAAACTTCATTTAAGTTATAAGTATATTTTTTTTTGATTTATTTAGACAATTATTATTATTATCGACATAGTTTGATAGTTTTACAACTAGTTTTTTTATGACTAAGTTTTTTTTTTTTTTTTACCTTAGCAACTATGGACATTATTTGTAAAATAAAATAAAATAATTATTATTATTGGAATATATTAAGATAATACATTTGAAATTTGTAAATGTTCATATTTTCTATCACTTGCAAGTAATTATCGAGTTTTTAAATATTAACTAAAATTATAAAAAAATTAAAATAAAAGTACCTATCTATAATTGCAATTTAAATTAACTTTTTCTTGTTGTCATGTAGTTTTATTATTTTCATACATTTCCTCAAAAAATATACATAAAGTTATTGATAAATAACTATATAGGTAACTATATAAAAAATGATCATAAGTATCTTCTTGTGAAGGAAATGGCGTGAAATTTTAATTCGAAAACTTAGAATACTGAAAATTTAGAATAGGTCACTTTTACTATGATATATTAAAGATTATATCGTATTGTGAACACTTATACGACCATTAAGACCTATACAATATCCTGTATATACATTACTACATTACTAATGGTTGAAAACAATTATTAAACTCTAGTAGTGTTTAAAAGGGTTTTCTGAATTCAAGTGATTTAAAGTGAACTCTTGCTAGAGGAATGGTAGAAAATAAAGTGGATAGATAATAAGGTAAATACAGTCTATACCTGTTTGTGATTTTGTTTTGGATGTCACTTGGTATTTTTTGTAGAATTTTTCAAGACTTCGAGTGGTTTTATATTCGCTATTTTCATATTGAAGACAAAATGTATATCTCTTAAGTAAAATCATTGACTCGATTGTCAATTAACAAATATATGCTTTTTCACTATAGTTTATTGATTAATATATTAAATATATTTTACATAACATTTGTCTTCGGTAAATAAAGTTAAATTTTTACTTCTGAAACAAAAGTTATATGATTATTTCTAAGAATATTTAATCTTAAGTGTAAGTTAAATGTTGGGTTCAAAGATAAATACAACCAAGTTAATGCAATGTAATTTGGCATTTCTATGCTTAAAAAAAAGTCAATTTATAAATAAATTCTTATAAATATTTGCCAAATAAGTTAGTACACGCGTATACTTTATAACTGTATAATTAATTAATTCTTTAATATATTTTTTTAAGAATTCACAAATAAAAGTAATGTAAAAATACATTTGTTTGAATTTTATTTTCATTCATGAATTATTACATTCATTATGTAGACTGTTCACCATCACAAACTTTTTTAGTATACATAATTCATATTTTATGATGCACTTTAGGATAAGTTTGTGGTGTTGCGAGCACGGATGCGGTGAAATCAAAGGAATAGCAAATTATTTAGTGATTGAAATAATATGTATCTTTAATTTTATTAATATTATAAATGATAACTAAGTACTTACAATGCAGTTTTAATTATGATATTTTATATCTTTGGTTGATTTTAGAATATTTAACACATATTACATTAAAATGTATGATGGATTATGTTATTAGTTATAAATTAAAAATATAATTTAAAAACAATCATTTAAAATAAATAATAATGCTTAGAATCTTTATCTAAGGAAAAATATCTGTTATGACGTATTATGAAGCCCAGATTAAAACCTCTAGGAGTCCAGATGTGGTGTACTTAATTGTATCAATGGAGAATTATTAAATAGTCCTTTTTTATCACTATTTATACAAAATTATAACATTGGCATAATTAATGATAACATAACTTTACAATTACTCATTGTTAAGAAATAATATTAGCATCACCGAATGTTAATTGCTGTGTATACTCGTTGAAAAAAAAAATTTAGGATCTCTTAAAAATTGCCATTAAGGCACCTATTTACATATATTTAACTATTTTCATTAAAAAAACACATGTTCTATTAACTAGCTATATAACCTGATAACGCTTGAGAAAAAATAAATTATCATAAAATATGGAGCTGTATCGATATATTGGTGTAAGTTTAAACCAATATTGTACATTTTTCTGATAACTTTAAGAATTATTTTGATATTTTTGTTAAAATCGTGTAAGTATAATTTTTAAGTATGCAGTGCTTAATAATTATCTGCACTCTTTCGGTCCCAATTAATGTGGATAATGGACCCTCCACTATAATATTATTATTGTCCGATTACAATATTTAGTCATCTGCACACGGTATTATACGTTTATACTACTATGCTATTATCAGTAATGTAGCTAGGAGTGGGAGGGTGGCTAAAAAGGTTTGTATGGAAGTTGTTGTAAAAGGCAAACTTGTTATATAATCATCGTTTTTATCGATGGTTTATCTGGAACAGGATATCAGTAATATCACCATTGATTATATACGTACATAATAATATGTAAAATTAGTTAATGATTAACTTTCATTAAATTTATAGCAAAATAAAATTGTTACCTTTTTAAACTGTATAATTTAATAGTTTGAACAAGTTATTATTATTTAAATACTTATATATTAGTCACAAACATAAAGTAAAATAATTTCAAAGTTAAAATTTGTAAATAGTTATACCATCCACGGCTTTAATAATGCACCTGCTGTTTTATCAGTATATTTATTATAATTGAATACATTCAAATATTCAAATATGAATCTATGTGTACTTAGTTTGATGAGTTTTTATCATACAGCCAAAATGGTATCAACTTAAAATATTCGATGAAATAAAAATTACTATTGTCTTCATAGTCTACATTCGTAACTCGTAATTTTACTGGGAAATTTTGTATAATTAATATTTTAAAAACAGACAAAAGATGAAAACACGGTCAAGGTAATGAAACATGCACATTTTAAAACCTACATACTACTTTCACATGAATATAATAAAATATTATTTTATTCATTTTTTAGCTTATCTTAAAATATGCTATTTTTATACCATAAAAGTACAAATGACCTCTTAAATAAAATTTAAAGCCGAACACTATGATAGCTCTTTACGAACGTGTGTTCCTTCTTAATCTAAGCCTGCATGCCATTGGTTTAAATTATGATTGATGATACTATAATACATAATATTATATTATATAAATAGTAAATACCATGTGATATATAATATATTTTCTATATGCATAAGATAAATAATTAAATTTTAATTATCTGTTTAATCATATTAAATAAGTAATTTGTTAGTTATATTTTATGAAAAAAAAAATGAACGGTAAAATATTCTAGTCAATATTCTAATAAAAGTGTCTTTAAATGGATTTTTTTTTATTTACACTCACTTTTGTTTTATTTTAAAAATGAATACAAATACATAAACGAAATGTGAAAAGAAAAGGTCAGTAATTTGACTAGGCACAACTGACAACCTGCTACTAGTACTTTTAGAATCAAATCATTTTTTTGAAGAATATTAAATTTATTTAAAAAAAAAAACTGAGGGAATTTTATTTAAACAAATATGTGTGAAATTTCATGCAATACGATCAAAGACAATATATCCTTTGATGTCAAATATTTTTTCAGCAAATCAAACAATAAGTGTTGTAAGAGTTTTATAAAAAATATTTATATTTATATTATCATGTAAATATTATGTACATAAATACATCATAATTAAGGGAGCAAGAATATCTGTAATGTGTTTAAGTTTAATATGTAATTATATACAAGAATATTATGACAATAGATTGCAAAGGTATATTATACTTATTTCGATAAAATGAATCGATTATTTTGCATATATTTTTTTTTAATGAATTACACATAAGTTTGAAAATTTATAATTTTATTGTTATTGATATGTGTGATACCTAATTACTTATTTTATATATTAAAATTTTGTTTTCAATATATAAAAAATACACTTATATTAAATATGTACACACTGTTAAAATATGTCAATATTTATTATATTATTATCAATATTATTGTTAATTTTTTTTAAATGTCCAGGTTTAATTGGGTATATAATATATATTCGTACTGATATTTCACGGTATTTTTTGAGGCAAATTAAATAATTTTAGTGGATTTACCCCTTAGTATTTTAAAGACTTAAACTCCGTTAATATAAACGACAGATATTTTTAACATATTCGTTTGGGTAGTTTTGATCAAGTATGAAATTAAGATCTAAAACTACTATTAGTGTGATAGATTTGGCTGTGGGTTGTTTACATACAACACATACAATCATTGCAATTAATCAATGTTATAGATAGATTATAATAATGAGACATTAGGTAACTAGTAAAAAGTAGTATCAATTGTTAATAATATTATATTATTTTAAATTATAATCAAGTTTTAAATTTATTTTGTTTTCAACAAACTCAAAAATACTAAAATAAAGGACGCATATAAGGTATAACATAATAATATTATTATTTTATCTTATTATGTATTGCATAAAATAATTGAACATAATTGAAATTACACGTATACTCAAAACCATATTATAAAATTAAATACAGTTAGATACTTACCTAATATAAACTATTTTACAATTTGTTAATAAATAAAGTAGGTACACACATTTCTACAGTATTTTAGTTACCTATATAAATATATACACGAAGATGTGGAAAGCTATAAAGTTTTTGTTCTGATGGAGTTTGAGTATTGTTTCTTTTATGTATATAAATATATATATTATTGGTTAAACTTACATTATATATTTCAAAATATATCGAACAAATGATAAACTTTAGTAAGAAAGAGGATCATTGTATGAAAAAAAATATAGCTTATATATCACTATGGGTCGGCTTCAACTTACCCTAAAACAATATATTAATGTTTTAGTGCATGCACGTCAAAATCGTCTTTCCCTCGAGATTTGTTACATTTGAAAGAGGTTTTCTCGTCCTAGTATTTTAAAATTTTGTGTATGATTTTGTGTAACCCTTTCGGAGGGAACTTTTGAACTTTTATGACATGGTGAAAATTTGTTTTTCAAAACGGTTTTGAACAAGGATGATGTATTTTGAACCAAAATAGGAGAAAATAATATGGTCATTGGTCAAATTATAATATATTTTAGGGTTTAATACAGGAATTTTATTGCCTATCGATAGAAAGTAAAATATTTATTATTTTAATGTAAGTATTTTAGTTATAAAAAAACTAAACGCTAAATGACTAATTGTCAAAATTATCAAATAATTTCGATTTTTTTATTTTTTAAATTTTAAAATAGTGTAAATAATAATATAATAATGATATTATATATTTAACTTTAATAATTATTATAATGTATTGTAATTTATAGTTCTATTTGTAAATATTAAATTTCGTCAATAAATCGTTTTTATACATAATATTAGTACGGTTAATACGAAATTCATACTTCAATAGTAGATTCGGCTTCAATTAAGTTGTTTCACTACAGTCAAAATTTTATTTTTATAGACAAATATAAACATTTCATATTGTGGTATAATAATAACGAATTGTTCGAAAATTAAAAGGACAAGCAAAGACATGAATTAAGACTAAGGTATTATCACGTGGTTTTATAAAAAGAAACAAATTATACGTATAATCGCGACTTGCACTTGCAAAAATAATTTTTTTTTTTTTTTAAAAAAAAGAAGGAAGAAAACTAGAAAAAAAAATGTCCATCTACGGGACGGGGTCTTTGACGTTTGGTTTCGTCAGCATGCATAATGTAATATATGTATACTGCCGCTGATATACGCCGTGACCTGCCCGCTATACCTACGTATAATATTATACCTCTTGTTCTATTTTTCATTCCCGAAACACGACACGACATGGTAAAGGTACCGGCTAACTGCTCCTCGCTTCCATAAGTAAATGCACGTAACATTCGCAGTCTATATTTTGTATAATATATTATATACAAGCAGTGGTGCTGGCGTCAGTACGGATGACGTTTTAATGAGCGTCCCGTACACGCCAAAGTGCGCGCGTAATGGATCTAATTGAAAAGCTCCGGCGCATCATTAAAATCCCAGCGCCGAGTCGGGGGTGCTACACACACACACACACACACATACATATATGTGTTTATATATATTATATGAATAAATGTAGCGACCGTCAAAGTTACGCAATACGCAAGCAGCAGCTTATGACGTATGTCAGTAATGGTTATAGAAGTCGTAGTAGTTCAGTGGTACTATGTACTACAGTACATAATAATATATACGTATACAGTTTTTATTGTATATCGCAGTAGCTTAGAGTGTTTAAAGGATATGGTTGAAGGTAGGGAAATTACTGAAAATTACAATGTGCAGTGATTTAACAGATATTATTAGTTAATTATAAGTTTTTTTTGTTTTAATATTTCATGTAAGGATTAAAAATAAATAGGTAGATATATTTTAAGTCTTGACTTTTTATGAGCAAAGTCATGCGACCGAGCAGAAATTTTTATATTACTTACGCGTCGTACAATGCCTAGTATGTGATTTTATAATCTTCTAAATAAATCGATCTTTATTCTTTAGCGTAATATTAATAGGACGTACAACGATATTATGAATTATGGTCGTAACTCGTGTAATTTATTTTGTAATAATATTGTATTTGTTTTAATAGAATCTTACATGTAAATCATAAAAATATATTGTTTAATATTAGTAGGTATTGTACCTATTGTAGTCATTACGAATTAACTTATTATAAAAGTAACACTGCTATACCTATTGTATCGTACGGTTAAAGTTAATTTAGATTATTTTGGTGTGGGAAGGGGTGCTCAAAATTAGGAACACTATTCTACCCCTATTTACTCTGGTTGTAGTTGTAGAAGTATATTAGAAGTTTTAGTAGTAATTCTATAGTACAGCATTGGTAATGGTGGTGGTAAGAACGACACATATACTCACATAATGTACAATATACATATAGGTAGATGTGGGTCGGTTATCAGTAACGGGTGTGTGAGGCGGAAGGGCGGTTCCTGTAAAACCGTTTGTGTCGTCGGCGGCGGCGACGGTGGTGGTGTGATGAGATGCGATCGCGGGGAGAGCTGTGCCGGTCATTAGAGGGTCTGCTGACGTTATGAATAATCCGTGAGCATGGCACTAGCACAAAAGGAGGTCGGAAACGACACACACGCACTCACTCGCATGCTCTAGAAACACTTTTCACCCGAGAGATTCTCCCCCTTACCACTGCATCTATCACACCGTCACCCGTTGTACTTATTGTGGGCGATCTATGATTATGTTCGTCCAAATCCCCACACTTCTCTTCCGACCATCACGCTCAAGCGTACACCTGTGTCGTAGTTTCCGGCTGGTTCCGGTTTCCGATAACAATGTGAGGGAGGGTTTCCATTAGAAATATTTTTTAAAATATATATATACTACTCACTTTGGCCGAACACTCATAATAATAATAGTAATAATAATGCATAATATGCTCAGAATGTGCAATCACGTCCTTATGATGATCCTTAATATTATATTATTCGAGATAATCCGTTTTACGCTAATTTGATCGAATACGAAGTAAAAAATATTCTTAGTAATTAATTATTATTATTATACTATGAGCTCTGCTTCTTGATCGCTTTGTTTGTAACTCCCTTCAAATACTATTAAATATTTTTGTGTAAGCTGAGAGTTTATAACTTTAATATAAAAGATAATAGGTACTAGATAATAGGATAAATTATAAATTATTAATATAAATACCACATTAGCATTCTGAGCATTAAGAAAAACATGTACAAATAATAAATTAACATTAACTCTGATATTATATGTACCTAAAATATTTATTAATTTTACCATCATGTCTGATTGTAAAATAGGCCTATAGTTTTTTTTTTTGCAAGAACAGCTGACTATTTTTTAATTTTTTGTAAATACATCAATATATTTTATTGGGAAATTATTGTCACAATAATATTTAATATCTATAGTTGTTTTGGTTGGAGTATATGCGTGGGCATGTATACAATTGGCGTGTGTGTTCTAAATATATATATTTTAAGTGCAAGTTATTGTTGTTTATTATTTTTCTTCTATTCATCGGGATGATGCAGATATTACATAGGTAGTTAAAAAATGTACAAACATTTAAATGTGGGTGTTTAACAATAATACAAATTTAATTTCAATAGAATTATTTTATATAACTTCAAAGCTCGTATTTATCAACAGTTGATAGTTATACTTTAGTATAGTTGTTTTTAATATTGTAATTTAATTTGTTTAGAACAATGTAAAATTACAGCACTAAGAAAAGTACTTTATTATTTGGTTCGTATTTTTTTGCAATATAATTATATAATTTTTGCCTATGATTATACAGTATATACAAATATGTAAGACGAAAATTGTATTACTCAATGCAATTGGATCTGGTTTGAAGTATGCAAGCTAAATTATCGATTTTTTCGATTATATGAGCTAGTCAAAACGTTTGGTCAACCACAAATAATAAAAACTGAAATGATGCCATTGTCAACTATGACAATCTGTACCTTCTTAAAAATTTCAATTTCTACTGTTGACTAGAATTTTATTCTAGTCTAGAAAGTTCATAATATCTTATACTGCTATATTATTAATGATACCTCTAAAAACCTACACAGGAAATTTATATTTTGTTTTTAATTATAATTTTAAATGAGAATATAATCTGCGTG
Source organism: Aphis craccivora (assembly GCA_009835225.1). Lineage (NCBI taxonomy): Eukaryota > Metazoa > Arthropoda > Insecta > Hemiptera > Aphididae > Aphis > Aphis craccivora. Next base: position 27,773 of record VUJU01000660.1, on the reverse strand, counting down.
TTGATGCTTCGTTAATATATATAAATATATTGTATAAAATATTATAGCGTGTATTATATTGTACAGTATTAAAGCCTTATACTATAAACAATAATAGATTGAAATGTAAATTAAATGTTCATAAATCTATCTTACTTTTGTTAAATATCATTTAATTTTTTTTTTTTTTTGAAATAAAAATAATTATTTAAATATTTTTTACGATTATGAAAAATAGAATTTTATATTAGAAATATTTAATTTTTTTTCTGCTATTCATCTCTAAATAATAATATAATTATAAGAATAGTTAATTGTAATATCATAATAATATTGCAATATAATTACACACAAAATTAAGTAATTATAAATAAATGTAGCCTTATTTATTTTTGCATAAAATGAATTATTTTGATGCATTTATTTATCATTTATTTAAATTAAAAAATAAAATATATCAATAGCTTAGAACCAATGATAGAGTAAAGTGAGACAAGTGTTCAATATTAGTAATAGTCTATTAAATTATATCTAAAATATGAGTGGTTGGTTATTGTAGAAAATAATATTGTTTATTATGTCGTATATATTATTATATCCAATTATTCATTTAATAAAATATATTATTATTCCATTTGTTGAACTGATGAATTTAATCAGAGTAACATGGCCAATTTCTCACTTTTAATACATGTATGTGCAGAACTTTGAATTATAATGATTAACATTCCAAGTTTAAATAAAATTAGAAATTTTATAAAAACGAGATATTATAACTTTGAATTCCCTACAGTCATAAAAAGTTTAAAACTTTCTCGTGACTTGGTTTACGCTTCATATATTATTATGACAAATGTAGATAATGTAGATATTGTAATTTACTTTATGCGAGAATCTTTTGATTTATGCAAAATCCTTAATCTCAAATAATATAATAATTATACGTTTCTCTCATATGTAAGAGATCGAATTATAAAAAAAAAGTTCTACGCGAATGTCAGTTAGCGTTATTTTGAGAGAATATATTCAACTTTTTTTTATCGACATTTACATAACTTATTTTATTTAAAAGTAAAGAATAAAGATACTTGTATCTAGTGTTTATTAATTAATAATAGTCATGCATTAAATTTTTTCATTGAAAAGAAAATAGGTACCCATAATTTATTAATACCTATTAATATCATGATGATTGATGATGTAATATTGAATCCATAGAACTTAGAACTTATAAAGATAACATTAATAGGTTTGGTTAAGTTTAAAGTAGAAATTGGTTTGTGATCACGTATAAAATACAAAACATGGTAGGTACATATATTAAGATTGAAAATTATGTAATTTTTCAAACCTATTTACAATAAAATTAAAATATTATTTTTAAAATTGCAATAAATCATGTATAATATAATATGAATAATTCTATTAACTAGCTACCTTCTATTAACTGGTTACCTATAATACTATGATTTAATATAATTATGTATTAATGTGTATTAAAAAAAAACATACCTACACACAATTTGAGTACATCATTGTTAAAGTATATTAAGGATAATGATATTGGTGTAGCTTATATTTTTATTAAATAAAAAGGTTAAATGAAAATGTTTTATGCAAAAATATTTATAACGATAGTTATTTTAATTTATCAGAAATATAATATAAATAACAAATCTGGTAATTGAATGAACTAACATATTTCGAAATATCTAGTATAGAAAAAAGCACTATAAATTAAATTTTTACTGATACCTATATAATTGAATAAACTATATGTTTTAAGGTTACTATAAAAATAGTATGATATGTTTTTGTCCTCGGTAAAAAGTATTAAATTTCAATCGGATCACCCACCGGGATGAGATTTTTTCTCTAATCAAATGGACTTTAATTTTTTAAACAAACCACTATTGTTTTATTTGAAAATAAAAACATTAAAAACTGACTATTTTGATTTATGGAGCAATAAAACTAAAAACTTCGGTATGCATATATTTACAAACAAATTCGATTTATATGGAAATTCGCGGTCGAGATTTGGTAAATTTATAACTAAAAGTTATTAAAGTCGACATATAAGTCTGTATTTTTATTATGGGTTTTTGAACTGTTTAGTAGATTTCTAATTTTTCCCCTTATTTACGTTTAGACACAAATTGACCCGGTCAAAAACTCATCTAGAAACGTTCGAAACCATTTAACACATTTTAAGAGACACTTTAATCTGAACTTGGATGACTACACTTCAACATGCTCTCAAGCGTTAGAAACTGTTAAAATACTAATGATTTGAATATTAAAGTCGTTTTGTATAAATGCACGCTGAGATAATCTGGTGTAAAAATAGCGTTGCATCGTGATCATTGTTATTTAATTTAATTAACTTGTTAAATTTATTTTTTATTTATTTAAATCAAATAATTATATAAAATTAACACACGATTAACACAAAAAGTAAATTATAAGATTAATATTAAAATAAAACATTAAAATGTATTGCCATTATAAAAATAATACATGAAGGGAAGTGGAAGTTTTCCATCGGTGGTTATCCATAGTATTGTTTTCGATAAAACATTGTTATGATAGAACGAAGATGTTCAACCATTTATAAATCACAAAAATATATTAATTGTTAAATATGTGTATATAAACAAACCATTTCAAAAACAAAATCATTTTAATCTTATTTCCTTTGTAATTCAAGAAATATAAGTATACTTTAATTTATGAATTAAATAAATTATATAGGTAGGTAACGTATTTATTGAAAATAAACTTGTAATATTCCAATTTTAATTGGATTAAACAAAATATGATGATATTAATTTATAATAATAATAATTATTTTAAATAAAATTATTCATTCAATATATTGAACTATAGGTAGGTAATACCTAATATTTTTCTATTAACGGTTCTTAATTAGGTAATTGATTATTTTTAATATGAACTGACTCGTGGATTTTTGTCTTTTTTATGGTATTTCAAAAAATGTATTTACAAAAATAGAAAAGTACGGATCTGATACAATAATACTAATACGGAGTGTTCGAAATTAATCACATCGTATTGATTTGATCATAATGTTGAAATAAATGATAAACTATCTTAAACGAAACTGGGAGGAAGTTAGTTTACTGTAGTATATAATTAAAATAAAAATGTAATTTTTTGGTTTTCAAATATTCTCTTATTGCAAAACTTCTATTCGTAAAATCTTCCGATTTATTTAACATGATATTGTTGGAAAATGGTCATTATAGTATGCCATTTTCAAGTGAAATTCGAAAAACTAAATTTATTGATTGAAATTGACATCAGACGAATTCAGTCACGATTTGAAAAATTCACTGTTTTTTTATTAAAAAAAAAAATTAAAAAGAATAATTTATTGGCTATTTCGGATTTTCTAATGATAATAATTATAACTTTGATTTGTTTTTATTTTTTATTTTGGTAGATATAAATGATACGTACTGTTTATAAGTCGTAAAACAGTATGAATCTGTCTCTTATTTAATTATGAGTATGTCAAGATTTAATAGCTAGATAATTTTAAATAAAATATTAATACATAAAACCAAAGTAAACTATACGTAACTATACTTGTCTTTTAGGTATTTTAAAGCAGTGAAATATTTACAAATAATTCGTTATGGTGTCGGCAAGATTCAAATTTCACAGAACCCGTTTAATAAAAACTGCAGTTAATAATACAAACATACTAATAAATGTGTTTTTTCTTTTGTAGGTATACTAAAAGACAAAAAAAGAATTTCATACATATTACTTCACTCATTCTGCGTTCATAATTATTGCTTAAAATACACTATTTATGTTATCTGAGAAAATACATACTCTACAGTAGGTACAGGCTAACATATTAATATTTAAAGAGAAACACTGGAAATATTGAAAAAAATAACTTATGACTTCGGTATGAATATTTAATTTGAAATCTTTCGCATTGTTTTCGAAACAAATTGTTTCATCATAAGTGACTCTAAATATTATGAATTTTTTTTGTTTTCAATATAAAATTTTTATTAAGTAATTATCGTTCTGCTGTACAATATAGGTATCGAGTAGGTCACTATCGTAGGTTTATTACATTTGAACTCAGGGATCTGTCATTGTATATGAAAAATTATTCTGAACACAAACGATGAACCATGTGATAATATTTTTTGATATATAGCTATTAAAGTAAGTTATTTTTATTTTAGTATTATAGTTGATTGATAAAAATATTGCCACACCTATTATATTATTAGTATTTAATTATTATAATAATATTTACACATTTATATCATAATTATACCAACTTATAAAACTTAAAATTTAATAAAATATTTCTGTAGATACCTTAAAACAATAGTAAAAATAGGTTCATAATATCTATAATAAGATAATATTTTAAAATAAATTAAAAATTTCATTGCGTATAGTATAATATAAAATACATAAAATTATAAGTTACCGCAAATAATGTTATTAAATTATAACTTAATAATCAATATATCGTTTAAATATCTAGGTAATTTTCTTAAAATTGGAATTTAACATTTCCATAAAAATAATTATTATATTATATATTTCTTTAGATTTTATAGTTCTAATATGAGTAATATGAGGAATCTTGTATTAAATTTTCAAGCATTTCTACCAGGAAAATTTTTTTAATTAACATTTATAAATAAAATTTAAAAAAATAGTCTAAAATTCTAAATATTTTGATAATTTTATTGTAAATAATAAATGATAGGTATTATAAATATTTTTAAACATTCAAATATTCAAAATCACCTCCATTTTTGAAAATCGAATCATTTTATCGATAACCTATCATCCAGTCACTTGTACTTAAATAAAAAAAAAAAATAATAACACTCCATGATTAATCAATACATTCAGAATATAAAATTCATAATGTATTGTTAAACAATAATGTTATTTTTGTTGTTGTAATATATAAGTAAACAAAATAAAACTTTTAATAGGTAGATATTTAGAGTATTAATTAAATAAACATATTATTACTTTTCGATCAATGATTTGACGTTCACAAAATAATATGATGCTAGTTCTGCTAAAAAATACTACCTATATTTTAGCCATAATTAATTTTATATTTTGACCAATTTATAGAAAATGATTTCCATAATACCTATACATACCTATATATATATATATATTTATCTAGTTATTTTTATTTATTCATTTGGTGTGTAATTTATTGTTAAATCTCATTTTAAAGTATTTAGAACACTTTTTTTTGATGGGGGGGAGGGGTGAGGTTGGAAATTTAATCTTGTACAAATAGTGAAGTTAAAGATAAGGAGAATGTTAACAATAAATCTTACAAAAACTCTAAACTCGGATAATATTTTGAGTACCTGTGCATTATTTTGTTATGAACTCAGAACTCGCGGTATTTAAGTCGGGGGTATAAGATGCGATATCTTGGTAAACGATCATAAATTATTATCAAAGGTTACTTCAACGACAATGGTGCAATTGTGTTATTGGCTATTGTCATTACTTAAAATAACGTAAAATTTAACTATTTTTGTTTACTATTATTGCTTATTAATATTTATAGACAATTATTATACGGCTATGTAATTACTTAAGTGAAAATAAGTTAGTGCAAATATATAATTTTAATTGATCGTATAAAGAACACTTATGTAAGTAGTAAATATACGATTATGTGGTACCAACCTAATTAGTGATTAATAATTTAAATGTCGATTAGTCGGGTCCAGGAGCCATTGTTAAGATTTTTCAATGTTCGATGAGGGCGTAAGTATAATATTATTATTATTATTATTACGATCATCATAATAAAAGTATAACATAAAGAATATAAAACACGTAGAATTTAGAGGGGGCGACAATATCGTATAATATAGGTAGGTATTTTAAAATAATTGAACACTATCATGTCAATTTAAAAACATCACCGCGTAAAAACACGCGGGGAATATTGATAAGGATAACCTTTTTTGGTAATTTAATCGCAACGTCGTCGCGAATCGAGCACGAGAAGAATGCCAGCGCGGCGCCTTTTGAGCTCGCAATAGAAGAGATGGAATCATTGTGTTCGTTTCACTATATTATAGAAGACACGGCGCAAATGATAATGTAATAAACAACAGGTCGGATAAAAAAAAAAAATACTGTTAGTATTAAAATGCGATGTATTAATATATTTACGTATTATACCTACATGAGGTCATAACGAACAGAATTTTCACGTCGAAAAACGTTGCGTTTCGTGTCATCTTTATCTCGCATTATTATTACTATTATTGTATAACCTATTATGATAAGTACCCATATCACATCGCTGAACGACGTTGTTTACATACCTACCTACCGCGAGCGGCGTCGTATGCGATTTACTTGTAAATCATCGTATGCGCATATATTTATTACAGACCGTTGTCGCTGTGGCGGCATATACACTAACCCTTACGCGGCCATTAGAAACGCTAACGACACGGGCACATTATTATATACTGTTCTTCCGACCTTTAGGACTGCATTACGGACATCACAGGCAGCAGTACCGATCCCGTGTAAACGCCGTTCGAGCAAATTCGTTAATAAATTAAACTGCGTTTATGACACACGACGTCGCCGCGTATGCTCTCTGCTTCGGTGGCGGTGGCGTGTCGACACGACCCTCGTCGGAGACGCATAAATCGAACGGAGGCCACACGCACTAACTGCAGACACGACCCAGAGCGAGAGTTGGGTTGCCGCGGCTACCGTTGCAGCCTCGGCGGCGGCGAACACATGGCTCTCTCGACACATTATAATAATAATAATAATAATATAATATTATACATCATCGTTATTATTATTATTACTACACTCGCGCGTTAAGCCGTGCCTTATAATAGTATTATTGCATTTCGTATGACGCCGTGTGTACTAATATCGTTATGGTGCTATAATATAAAGTGATATACGCGAGTGACTTGCTATACGATAAAAAACAAATTGTTACCTTATCGAAATATTTCCGTTTAATATAATTATTATATATCAGGTGGGTGGTATACTGCAGGTATAGGGACCTTCGTATTTTGTTGCCGTTGTTTTATGACCTTATTTTTTTTCTCGACTAACGACGACGGCATGTATTATAAATATAAAACGTTATACGCTTGGACTTTTGAGTGGACTATAAATACTAATAGACCGCGTAGCTGTGCACGCGTGCATAAATTAAATACCTCCTCGTAAAAATCATATTATATTATATATAATGTGTAGGTGAGTAGAATGTATATAAATACACCTACGCATTATATCGTTATGCCAATATTATATATAATATTAAAAATAATATTATCTATATATTGTACCGACGGTGGTTACTTCTCAACGTCGTAACAATGTATAATCGCGTTCGTGTGTGTAAAAATAACGTAAAAATATCGATTAATACATCTCTAGACTGCGCAGTTTCGCCCGAAAACATTAATATTTAGTTACGTCGATGTTAAGTAGAATAGAATATCGTACACAATAGGATCTGACGATCGATCGATATGCTTTGTTTAAGTACTTGTTTGGTGCTGAGTTGGAGTTTGCACGAAACAAAAGGTAATTCCCGGGGAGAGAGAAAGAGGTTGTGTGGTCCTCGGTACTTAACTCAATAAGGAATGCCAAAAGTTTTAATTCCAAGATTAATATTTGTTTTAACATTGGAACATTGGCAGTACATCGTTATAATATTAAGTTGTATTCCAGCGAGAAAGTAAAAATAAAAATGAAATATGTAAATTTTTTCATAATTATGTCTTGAGACAACGTGTATCCACTGCCTACCCAGGTAATATTAAATCGTGCGTATTTAAATTAAATAACAATATAGTAATAACTTATAACCATATACAAACACGACGCAATAATAACAATTATTATTATTATTACATTCATGCGGTGTATATTCGTTTCAAAGTCAAGTGCGTAAGATATTTTAGATACAAGTCAACTGTTTCTTTACATATTTAAATTAACAATAAATATTGTATATAATTACGACGTGCATGCTTATTCTACCGCGAAAAGTCAGTTATAATCGTGCCAGCATACCTAACAGTTTTAATAAGTATAATACTGTCACCGGAGCTAGCGGAAACTAAACATTTTAATCGTATATTATACCGCATATAGTTTTGTAAAATTATTAGTGATATCGCCGTTACGATTCTCCGTATTTTAATTTGATGGTTTTAATTAATTCCCGTTTATGTCGCGTTATGCATTTAGGTGGAATACCCACGGCATAGTTTTGATATATCAGTATAACGACTGCTTATTTCAAATGCACGATCACGTCGGCGTACTTGCAATGAACTTTATAGACGAAATAATGTTTATGTACAAGTAATCGCGTTCCAGCAGAATTGTACGGCGACAATGTAACTATCTCATATAACATTGAACATTATGTTATGAAATGTGCAGATTAATTTAAACTAACGTCTAAGATCGTTCTTACGCTTATACGTATGTGAGTTGTATTTAAGATACATACATTCCAAATAAATCATCAAAATAATTTATTGCTAATGACAACTATTGTATTTAGCGCTCCCGGATTTTATACTATGTTTAGTTGAAAATAAAACATTCGTGTACCTACTTTGTAAAAGGAATATTGACATTGGGGCCAATGTAAACTTGTAGACAAATCCGCAATAATCACATCAGACTGCGACGTCTAATAAAATATTTTTAATACTTTTTAAATAATTATAAGTACCTAAATTTTAATTACGTTTAACGTGTCTAAAGTGATTTTATGCATATACATAATGAGTGAAGTATTGTTATATATTGTATACAATAATACTATAATCGTGGTTAAAGATAAAATTATTATTAATCAAAATTTACTTGAAATTGGAAAATTTTAAATTGGAATGTGTGTTCTTTATACATACCTATTGTTGGTTAATTTAATTTTAATCACATATCAAAATCTTATAAACGATACTGATTTTAACTTAATAGACATAGTAGTTATTTTGTATTTACTTACAAATTACAATGTTAACTCTTATTGTATCAAACTTAGGTATTATAATTATATTATTTGAATCTGTAATAGTTCATATTTGAAAAATGATCATCAGTTCTTACTTCTCATCATATTTAACTTTGAAAAGTGTTAAAAAATAATGTATTACCATCTGAAATTTAAACAATAACATCGTAGTATAAGTGCACCGGTAATATATTTAAATTTTGTCTGTCTAACTTACGCTATGTTGGACTCTAGTGGAATATTATTTATCAGTACCTTTGTTTACTTTCAACAGGGATTACTAACAGCAGTAAGTATGTGGGATCGGTCTTTTACTCATATAATTAATTAATATTAATCAAGATTCAACTTACAATACGTTTGCAAGTTTAGACGTGCTATACAGTTTACACGTGATACGTCACGCTGCCTTAAATGAAACAACAACTTTCATAATAATACAAATGTTTTATTTCAATTGGTTTTTAATTTTTAGTGTCTTAATTACCTACTTTTAATATTAATGGTCTGAAATTATACATAAAGAACTTAAACTTAGAATAAATTGCCAGAAATTTGGTATACAAATTCTCTGCATTTTGTGCACAGAATTGGTGGTTTTTTTTAAATATTATAAACTATAAACTAGTAACTATTATACATAATACCATACTTTAACTATGAAAATAACATATTACTAATTGTCATATAATTATGTTTTTATGTGAAGAGAGTTACAAATTTTGTAAGCATTTTATAGTTTTTAGATTAGCTACGCAAACATTAAAAAATACGGTTAAACTATGCTTTTGAATGTTTTATTACATTTTATTTAGAATGAAAACTAAAATTTAATTTAATCGTTTCATTGATAAATGTGTCATATTATTTAATATTTGGTACCTAATCAATAATTAAATATTGTTATTGATGGTTTTTAATACATAATTGTGCTGGAAAGTGAATCAGGGTAGTCGAGTAACATAAATATATTGATTTGATATAGGAAGTACAATATCATATTTTCTGTATCATTTATGATATCAATCTTGTACGAGTTAAAACAGCTAAATAATATGTTATATCCAGATATTTACGTATTAAATTATTTGAAGATTGAAGTTAGGTTACATTTGGATACGAAGGTTACAATTCTCAATCAAATCGTATTACATTTATTCAATGCGTTTTACCACTATAGCTGTGTACTTCTAAAAATAATTTAAGTTATTTTGAATAAAACGTTAGAGTTTTGATATAATTTAAAAAATAAAATAATTTGAACGCAAAGTGTAAATATACAAAATATATGATATTCCCAAAATTAAGTTTTTTTTTTTAAACTAATAAAATTCTTAGTTTATGCAATTGGTTATTAATATATGTATTGTGTAATTTATTTTATTTTTATTCATATATTTATAATTTTATTGCATTGACTGTTGTTATCAAATAATTTTGTGATTTGCATAATATAGTATCAGATAGTTCTAAGACTCGCGTTTTTAAAATATTTACGTAATCCAAGTTTACTATAAGATTACGTTTTGTGAATGTGGTATTTTATTTTATTTATGTAAATATTTTGATCAACTTCTCAACAGAATAATATGGTTTTGTATTTTTTCTTTGAATATTGAATATGCTGTTGTAGATTTCATTTTGCAGGCATTCGTCCAAAACAAGAAAGAGGTGGTTTATATTAGGCAATATTTTTACACATCGTGTAACATAATGTGTGAATTATTTGGTACGGCCTTTACCCTGTCGCGGCTAATCTGTCTCCTTTATTTCAACCAAACAAACATTTACCCGTAACACTTTATTCTCAGTAAGATTTATCGGAGTTTTATGTGAAAATGAACGGGTTCTTACTGAAACACAAAACAAAAACATTTCTATATTATAAGTCAGACTAAATGTGTAAAGAATGGTAGCAAGAGATGTGATTTAAATTAAATTTTGAATACCTAGCTTTGTAATTGGATATTTTGACTTGAAACTTTTAACATAATTTGATAAACAAAAATACCTTTTTCATATCCGATTTTCATGTACCAATTCAAACTGTGGCTTGATTTATATACACAAAAAAAACTTGATCCCTGTGTGATGACAGCACCATAAAATTTATGATACTTGTGTTATATGGTTGATAAATTCTCGAGAAATGAAATATTTTTATTTATATATAAATTCAATTTTGATCAAATTTTTGTTTTATAAAGGTATAAAATACAAATAGTTTATCTTATTTTTTGACAGTTAACAATTGCTTAGGAATATTAATCAGTTACGTTCTATATTTTTTTGAATATTTTTTTTCTTGTTAGTAATATAATATTGAAATACTAAGTATAATTAATCTTATATTTACTGTATTTTAATTGATATTTGAAAAACAATCACACAATAATAAAAATAATGATAATCATAAACCATCAAAACTAAGTTTTCTGAATTTATTAAATTAAAAATTAAAAAAATAAAATAAATAAAAATGTGTTGGCGTTATGTTTATAGTATTATATTTTAATATTATGTGCCTACAAATATTATTAATAAAATGATTCTAATATTCAAACGTGGGTATACCTACGTTAAACTAGATATAGTATTCTAGTTTCGTATAGTTCTTATGAATAGGATACTAGTAAATTGCATAGCGATAAGGTTGGAAGTTATTATAATATTTATGGTTAGTCTTAAATTATTTGATGTGACAAAACCATTTCAATTTTGAATAGAAATTGAATGCTTAAAAAATTAGAAAAAAATAGTTTGTTTTATATTATATTATAAAATAAAAATGATTTACCGAAAATCCAGTGTTGTACTGTTTAATTATTTAAAATGGTATTTATGAGTTGTTATTATTATAAGAAAATTAAAATAATATTAATACATTTTATTTTTTTTTTAAATTTAAGGTTTTGTCATGGATTAGAATGCGTGACTTACATATACTTACTTCAGGGCCACATTTATTTACTAATGATGGCCGGTTTGGGATTCAACATCCTCTGAGAGATTCAGCTATTTGGAATTTGCAGATAAAAGATGTATCACCAAAAGATATGGGTTCTTATGAATGCCAAGTAAACACTGAGCCAAAAATTAAGTTCCTGGTCAATCTCACTGTTTTTGGTAAGTTGTTAGCAGTAAATAATCAACGTTTCGTTTATGCATTATTATATATAGAATGATCCTATAAGTATGCTCACCCCATTTTTTGACATTTAATAATACATTTATTGAGTTTATGGTTTTATAATTTTATTTGAAGTTTTTCATACTGATAAAAGAGTGTTATTTCCTGAAATGATACATACTTTTGGTTTTTCAAATAAAAACCATATTTTTATTGTAAATTATTAAGCAAACATTTTTAAAAAATTGTAATGTACTTTTGTTGTTAATATATTTATAATAAATATAATTATAACCTAATAGTAATAAGTAATAACCCTTAAAAATCGTTTTACAAAAATAATAAAATTGATTTAATATTGAATCTATAATTTATTGTACTTGACCATTTTTATAAATTATAATTAACGATAATATAGGTAATTACTAAATTGTTCGCTATATAATTTACATTAAAAATTAGAAATTCTAATTTAAAAAAATAGATGTTTGTATCTTCACAGGACACTCTATAAGTAAAAATTGCAATAATCAGAAAATATAATCTTTAAGTAAATTAAAAAAACGAAACTTGGATTTCAAATAACTACTTTATTGAAAAAGAGAAAGGGTGTGAGGGAGTGAATATGCATGTTAATTCACCTGCATATTAAATAAATGATAATTTTAAAATTTAAAACAAATTTAATAAAAATATAATAATTTTTAATTTGTTATTTAATATTTTCTTCTTAGTTTCAAAATGTACACAACATTTTCCTAAGTGTAAAATTACATAATAATATGTAACACAATAAATAACTAAATCTCACTAATATTTTAAAATTATAAATAAATAATGATTATAAAACACAATAGATATTATTACCTACTTCTATTTTTAATAATGCAAATTGTAACAATGTAAATAACAATAAAAAACTGAAGAAATTTTTCTAAATAACGTTTTAAAAAATGATAATATTAATAACCATAAGTCATTTAGTTGACGACGAAAAAAGTTATTAAAGATATTGTTTTTAACTTTAACAACTTGTTTTTTCGTATTTATATTTACACGAGTATCAATATTTAGATGAAAAAACTATTTTAGCTCATTTCTAAATAGTTAATTAAAAATACAATTTTCATTATAATAATAAATATGAGTATGTTATGAAATTAAAACTTAAGAAATAAATAGGCTTTTGATCTTCAATAAATTTGGCTTCTATGCGTATTTATACTGATAATAAAAAATATCAGCCACTTTATAATGACACAAAATGAGATGCAGAACTAGTACTTAACTCCTGCATTTCAGTGGAATGAATGTCTTTTAATTTAACCGAAATAATAACTAGGTAATTGAATTTGAAAAACAATTTTGAATGATTGCTTACAATTTTGAACAAAAATGCTCAGTACTCTATTAAAGAATAAAGACAGGTGTTTGCTTCGTTTCTTCACCTATTGTTTGTTTATTTCAAATGCTTTCAAAAACAGTACTAAGCAATTCAAAAAATGATTTAATTTAAGTATAATATATTGCAATATTGCATTTAATTTTATATTTATAAAAGAGCAATATGAGTTTTAACTGACCCCAAAGAGTGTTTATTGAAGAAAAGACAACGTTATGTAAGTAGAATATAGATAAACTAATTGTTTTGGTTCATTCGACATTTTTAAATAAGTTAATAAATTATCTTTAATTTATAACTAAAAAAATAAATACTTTTAAATTGTACCATAACTAATCTATTTATGTCCTTAATAATTAATAATATAGAAATAATTACTTTTCCTGTCATAATTCTGTATTATCTAATAAAGTGGTAATTATTTTATTACAAGTTTGTTGGATGTTTAATTAATAAGAAAAACAAATAACTACCCAAGATCAAACACACTCAAAATTATCAAGACTAACTGTGTCAATATAAGACCATTTTTATGTTACTTTGGTTGTCTTTAATTTGTAACTGGGGTTCCCAGTAGTAACTAGCTATTTAGTTTTTTTTTATTTAATGTTTAAGTGTACCTACCTATTATTAGTATCTAGGTTAGGTTATTAGTACCTAACACTATTTTAGCAATATATTGTTTGATAAATCATAAATAATAAATATTTAATTCTATAATTTATTTAAATATCTATTTTTAAATATAATAATGAAGTTTGATGTTAATTGAATCACTATAAATAAATGTCGACAAACAATTATTGTATTTTCATTAATTTTATTAAAAAATTAAAAGTACCATTTTATATAATTTTTGTTTCATGGTATAGTGATAAAAGAGTTATATTACTACGCTTCTTGGAAACACTAGAAACACTATAAAGTAAAAAAAAAAAATATTTACTCATAATTTAATGTGTATAACTTCTATTTAATTAATAATAAATTATACGTAATATATTAAATTTAGTACAAGCTGGAATTAAAAACAAAATATAGATACCCGTGCTATAAAAATGTAATTTCAACTAAATTTTCAAGAACAGTAATTTGGAATTAATACATGACATCTTCATTAGAGATTATTTAAGAAATATTATAACTATCTCGATTCTCTATATACAATTAAAAAAACATTAGCCCCCTTTTTTATACAAACTTATGCATATTTTGACCCAAAATGTGGTTTCTTTATTCATAATGAACCTCACTCAGAATGGTTTTTCAAACACGATGATACTTCACTTCAAAATTAAAAACTAAAACGTAAATTTAACATATCTAACCCAAGTGACCTACTAAAAACAACGGTTGTTTTTATTTACAATACATGGTCAATGGTCATATTTTAGATTTTAAGTGGAGCAATGAATGTATTGATTTTACAACGATGAGTATTTTTTTTCATTTGTGTATATGTTCAAATTAAAAAAAATGAATCAATCTTTAATTTTAGAGTGGTTTCTGATAGAAAATTTGATAAAATTGTTTGTTTTAAATGTTTTAATTCAAAAATGAATATTGTAGACTTGAATTTTTCACAAATTAGATGTATTCCATATATATTAATTTAGTGATTTTGTCACCAACATTTTTTTTCAAATATTCTATATTAGCATTCATTACCATTACCATTGCCTTCAGTGCTTATTGTGCATGACAATTTAATATTTTTTTATATCATCTGGTATAAATTTGGATTTATATTTATAAATCCAAAATATTCATATATTTTTGATCTTTTTGTTTTATTTGATTAAACAATTAAGGACCCATTATAAAAATAAATGTTTAATTTTTAATTTTATGTTTTTGAAAGAATATAATTTTATCACCAGGTTTTTTATTATATAAAAATATTTGTTTGTTTAATTCTACTAGTTTCTTTACAAAATAATTTATTTACTTTATTTGTGCTTTATTAAAAAATAATTAAAATTGTTCTGTAGATTTTGAATATATTATAATAATAACGTATTAAGGGACCTTATACAAACCAATATTAGTTAGACTTATTGACATTTTGTAGTTTTGTCAAGTATTCGTAAGCTGATTGTTTAAAATATTTGTATAAGAAAGAAAAGTCATTTTATTTTATTGATAATTGATTTCGTATTGCTATTTGTTTAATATTCTTATTTAATACCATTCAAATAGGCATCTAATTTCTTTGCTAAAAGTTAAAAGATATTACAGAAAACTGTAAGAACTCCAATATACTTATTCTTAATTGTATTGATTTAAATGATACTGAATTAAAACTTTTAAAAAAACTAGTATAATTATATAAAATATTATGATTTAATCGGAAATGTTAATAATAAATCATATTTATACCTATATAATGTAAAAATAAAACAAAATATTGGATTGTTATAATTATTTGCATGTCATTAATTAATATAATTTTTAATTTACCCTTATAATATATTGCAAGAATTTAATAGTATTTATTTATAAAAAAATCAAATTCGATTTTTTTTAATAGTCATTTGTTGCTAATTTTATGAAGGGCTTTTAACATTTATGGTTTATTTTTGAATTGTACAGATGTTTCTGTTCACATCTTTAGCTTTATGCTACTGGTTCGTCAGCTTCATTGATAAAAGATAAAATAGACTTAAAATAAAAATATAAGTGAATGCCATGTCAGTCTAGTATTGAAAATTGTATTTAGAACTGTGATAGAATAACACAATGATTGTCAAGAAAAATAAATCTCAATATATTTTACTGAAAGGTTATTTTCTTTTATCTTTTTTTATTGTGATTGATGAGTTGATAATGAATTGGTTGTCAAAATAGTAAACATTCATTTTTACGTGTTATAGAAATATAAAATATTGAATTCGTCTATATATTATTTGTTTAAGGTACAATCTACGAGTATATGTACAGTATACAGGGGCAAATTTAAAGGAGGCTCGTTCCCCATTCGTCGTATTTTATGCTTTTTTGTTATTGAGAGTATTAGCCTCTCCAGGCTCTTTGTACGCTAATTTGAAATGTTTGTTTGTACACCCTATATAAAATATTTCTAAATACGTTCCAGTAGGTATTTATTATAGGTACCAGCTTAATTTAAAATGGTTTCAATTTAAATATTATCCCATCAAACATTGAAAATATAAATGTATTATAGGTATTATTAAAAAAAAATTGATCAAAATAAATGAGCACATGTCACATTCATAGTCTGTCATATATGACATACTGTCATATATTTCGCTCAATAAAATTAAACAGTGTAACTATTTTTTGTCTAGCTGAAAAAAAATATCTTGGTATTATACTAGAAAAATTCTTTTGGTTTTCACCTCAAAAACTAAAGAAAAATTTCTTACATTAGATTTAACCTTCTCCGAAGTCTCTTAAAGTCCAAACTGAAAGTTAAATTAAAATTACTATTGTAAAAAATCATTATTAGTTGGTCCTTTGGTATTCATATCTGGGGCTCGATTAAACTCTCAAACATTCTTCTCATTCAAGAATTTCAAAATATAAGTCTTCACACCATTACTGTGCCCTGCTGGTTTATAACTAGCCAAGCCTTACATAACAATCATACAAATTCAAACTGAAAATGAACTTAAAATACTCGTTTTAACTCGAAATTCGTATTTAATACTAACTCATAAATTCGAATTATGTCTTTAAGTTGTATTGCTCTCGCAGATTTATAAGAATCTGAAATCGTGGCTCATTATTTTTGTAATACAAATAAAAAATTGTATTTAACTTCTACATATAGATCATATTATATTCAAAAACTTATACGTGGGATATAACCGATAAGTGCCATTTACTATCAAGCGATTTGCGTTATAAATTTATTTTGATAATATAATAATTTATTGTATAGAGCAGAGGTTCCCAAACTTTTTATTGTTAAAATTTTTTAAAATTTGGCGACCCACTGCAATATCAATGAATAACCTTTTTTTTAGTGAATCAGTTGTTTACAACAAAAAATATATATATTTATTTTTAATACAAAAATATAGCGCGACCCACCAAAAATATAATCGCGACCCACTTTTGGGTCGCGACCCACAGTTTGAGAACCTCTGGTATAGAGTGTTTAAATTGTTTTTATTCTCTCTTATAATAATGATAAAAATAGGTATTATAGAAGTAAAGGTATGTATTTTGATTGTGGAAAAGTAATAAACTAATTCTCAAATATTTTATTTAATGAATTGAATTAACTCAAATACAATTATGATATTCATTATTACACGGAATGTTATTATTATAGTTTAGTAGTTATAGAAATTAAAAAAAGATAAATAAAGAAGCAGGCAATGCTTTACAATGCGATGTTCAATGTTTAAAAATAAATTAATGAATCAGACATTAATTGAATAACTAATTTAAAAATTAATTTCAAGACATGTTTCTAAAATAATTACATTAAAATTTAAGTATTTTATAATATTATAAATGGTAAAAATAATTTTTTTACAACTAACATAAAAAAAAAAAAAAAATCGAGAAAAAATGTATTATTTCGGAAAAAGTTAGTGGAGAAATAATTTGTTATACGAGTACATAAACATCATTTTGAAGACAGGATTTTTCAAATAATACATTTTCATATTTTTATAAGAAGTAACATCCAGTAAATAGAATTAATTCAATAATATTTAAATAAAGAAAATAGAAATCGTATACCTATTTTGCATACTTTTGCAAAATTTAATTGTAATTGTATAGTTTCCATAAAACGTATGTTTTTATATAATATTATTTATACATTTAAATGTTTTAATTTTATATATAATTATTACATAGTTATTACAATTTATTCTACAACACAAAAATTGAAAATACTTTTAAAAATAATATACAATTAAGTTTCTGTAAACCATAATTTGTAGGTAGGTACCTAGTTCATTACATACTGTTTTTCCTATCGTATAATTACTCTTATCTAGTTTGGTAACATTGTTTTCGTAAAACTATTCTCAATACTTAAGAACACAGACTGATAGACTGAAGACTGTTGTTTGATATTTACGCTCAGCAATAGCCAAGGTTATATAAAAATGTTTCAATTTTATCTGTGTTTGTGTTTGTTATTTTATAACTAAAGTTTTAACTTATACTTTATAACCGAAGCCGAAATTTCTAAGTTCAAAATTCCGATCACTTAGAAAGGAATTGAACCGGACAACAAATGAAACTGGTTTTTAAAATTTAAAATAATAATTAGGGTTTTTGTCAGTATTGTAATAAAGTAGTTGTAGGTAGTAGAAAAAACGTTTCAAATTAATCAGCACGTTTAGTCATTTTCACATGAAAAATATCCCAATAATGTAGTTTTTAAACAAATATTTGTTATTCATCAAAAAATGAAGGGTTGCTAATTAAATAGTAAATTACTAAGAGATACCAAGATGAGAATATTGATATTAAGAGTTCTGCTATTCAAAGTTTTTCTCCAGAAATGTTTTCAAGTTTCTCACTAATAAAATGTGTTGTTATGGAACTCAGTTTTTAATCGAGACCAATGTTAATATGAAAATACCTTTACGTTTTTACATTCAAGTTATATGTATACTTTCTCATCGTAAGTATTGTAATTTACTGGTATAATAATGTGTTCATCAAAAATGTTTTATATTTATAGCATATAAGTTAAAAGCAGTAGATAATTTACAACAAGTAAATTATAGATTTTATACAATATTATTTATTATTATAAATTATGTTTTGCTTTTATAATTTTGTGATAACTGATAACTAATTAATAAATGGGTATAGCAATATAATATAATATACTTAAAAAATAAATTGAAAAATATTTAAAAATTACTTTGCATATTTCGTGCTTTTTAATTTCATGATTGAAACATTTTAAGTGCATATTTTACCATTTAAAATGCATATAAAACATGTCTATAGATATAACTATATCCGAGTTTCTATTAGAAACCACTTTTAAAGAAGAAGATTGAAGCTTTTTTACTACTTTAAATTTTAACAATAGACAAAAAACTCATTGTAAAATTAATTCATTTATCGCTCAACTCAAAGTGTAAAACATTGAGGATATTTTTATATTTCTTAATAATCTAATCTAATGAATAATATTTATAAAAATATATTTTCTTAAAATCAATAAAATTTAACTAGGTGAAAAAACACCTATATAATTTTATATAGTATAATAAGTATAGTATAGTATATACTATGCTTAAAATTAGTACCTAAGTGTGATCCATTACAATCGAAAACATTTTAGAATCTGAGATGAGTGGCAAACGTTTTAGTTTAATAATAATGAGGGTTTTTTTTTTGTAGTTTTCCAAGTAGAAAATTGGATATAGGTAGATTATACTTCAAATTTTTGTTTTTCAATTAACCAGGGGAGGATTGTTTTCAAAAAAGTTTGGAAAAACTAAAATAAATAACAGAAAACATGTATTTGGTTTTTTCAAGCTATTTATAGATTTAAAAAAATGTTTCAATCAAAATTTAATGCAGCATTCCTTATGAGTTGTTTTTACTGAAATTAAAAAAAATATATTTAGTGGTAATATACATTTTTTTTTTTTTTATCAGCCGTGTAAGTAAGTTGATTGAATATTCACACTTACATGTATAATAATGATTTATTTCTCCTAAAACAATTTGTATTGTTTTGTTGTAATTAAAAAAATATTAATCGCTGAAACCTAAAGAAATTCATCTATTATTAAAACTATTATATTTTGTAGATATTTAAACTAATTTGAGCTATTTAAACCTCGAATCTATTTTATATACAACTTTTTGGTTTATATCGATATTGTCTTATAAGTTATAAGTGAATAACGTTAAAATAATATGATACAATATGTAATATAATATTAATAATTATATTGTATTATTTGACAAATATAAAATATATTATTTATTCTTGATTGTTCAATTTTTTTTAATTTTTTTTTATATTACAGAGTCTGACGTGATGATCGGTGATATGGGAGAAACCAGTTTTAGTGAGTATTCAATTTAATATTTTTTCTGCAATTATCATTATTTATAATTATAAGAATACCCTTAATTTTAATTAGGTATAATTATATCTAGAAATGTGAATATTTTATTATTAATTAATAAAAATACTGATAAATTTATATAAATAATAATGATGTATATTTAAAAGTTATTCGCAGCTAATAATACGCATTCAATTTTGAATATTCAATTGTAATAGTTAACCTTTTATTAAATATTTTACATTTAAATCAGTGATTTTATAATATAATAATAAATTATATCTTTTAAAACGTAAGGTAATATTTTAAAAGTACACTGTACATAATATTATATTATTGACACATTTTTTTTTTTTGTATAAATTAATTTTTTGTTGTTGTTAATTTAATTAGGATGAATAATTTTGAATCTATGTTTAGAATACTTATTTTACACTAATGAAAACTATTTAATAATTTAAATAATGTAGTTAATATGATAATACATCCGTATATTTTGTTCTCTCTGTCATACGAATATAAATAATAGACAATTTGCGTTCAGTAGAAACGATTTTGTGTTGTTAGTTTTAATAGTAACTTATGACTTATTATACAATTTATTATCTTCTATCAGTTTTTTTACGATGTTTTAATTTTTAACAAGTTATATTAATTTTTATTTGTTAGTGTATAAAAAATTCATAAATCATTTAAAAATGTAATTACCGTAAACAATGAACTAGAAAACAGATTAAATTGTTTCGTTTAAGATTTATCATAGGTAAATTTATACCAATATTATAGCAAACAACATACAATTTGCTATGTTGTACATTTAAAAGATGGATACAACATATTATGTAGGCCTAACAATTTATATTAAAAATAATTAATAGATATTTACATATGAATTCATATTCATTCATAGGTTCGCATTAATTTCAGCCTATTCATGAAATATTTTAGTTAATTAGGGCGCCTATAGAATTTAAATTAATTTATTATTCTTATTTTGTCTGCAGTCGTTGTGATATGTATAATATTTATTTAAAAATGCATGTATATTATATAAAAAACTAAAAGTATTTGAATAGAAATTTTAAAAGTAATCAATATCAAAATGGCCAATAGCAATTTTATAAAGTTTTTAAAACTGTAAATTATTTATAAAAAATAATTAATATTCATTTTAAAATTATTTATTTAAAAAGAATACATGCAATATGCATTTAAAATCTTTTTAATAGTTTTAATTTTCTTTCAATTAACTTTCTTTTGTATGAAAATTTGTTCGTAGTTCTTATCTATACCACAGAATATATACAATATATAATATATATAAATATATATATATAGTATTATATATTATATAATATTAAAAAAAAACCTGAAAACTCGCTTTGCTCTATAATAACTGTCGTTTTTTATGCATCAAAATTAAGTAGGTTTATACTGATGTTTTAAATTTAATTTGATTAATATATAATTACATACAAAAAACGATTCTGAACTTAAACTGCCTGTCTACTTATATTTTTATGATTATTTAATATTTTTTTATTATTCTCCATTTCTAATGGATACATGGATGAGTACAAAAATCGTTTTTTAAGCCTCTAGTCATAGATTAAAAAAAATGGGTCAAGTTAAAATTCTTTTAAATTGCCTGTTGACTTTTATGTATTATCATTTACTTTTAGGAAAATGGTATATTATCAAGTATCTCACTTAAAAAAAATCTATTAAATTGAAAATTATTTGTATGAAATACCTAGTGTTCAGTTCAACTTTGTAAATTTATGAAATATAGTCAGTACAGTATTGTGATATACATGTAATTATTGTTATAAGTGTATACACTATAAAATGATAGAAAAATAAAAAAGTATAAAAATTTACACTTTGGTCATTACAAGAACAAAATATAGAAAGACTCTTAACAAACGTATAGGAATACTTCATTATTTACCATATTAGTAGTATTACTTTAATAATTATTGTAAATTTTTGTTTTATATTATCATATTATATTGTATATTTTAACTACACAATTTTTTACATAATATTGTATTATATAAGGAATAAGAAGAAAACATATATTAACTTATATTAATATTACAGTTATATGCAAATTTTAATTAATGAATTTATATTTCAAATTGTCAACTCATTGGCCCCCACAGGAACATGTTCAGTGGGGCCCATTATCTTCTTGAAAAATAAATAAATAAATAGATAATAAGACAATTGATGCTATGTTTTAAATTTGAATCGACTTAAAATTTTTTAGTATAGTATAATACATCGATAACTGCTTAAGTTAGTACCTATTCGTCATATTCACTATTTTATTTCGATATTATTAGGAAAACAATGTTAATAAAATACAATATCCATGATTTAAAATTTTAATACTTCTACTTTTTTTTTCATTTAAACAGGATTCTGAAAATATAGCACAATATATATTAGGAATGATAATTCAATGAATTTGATAACAAATAAGGACTTTCACGTTTCTTGTGCATTTAAGCCTAAAGTAAATTAGAAAGGTACTGTCTAAAGTAATAAAAATGTATGTTTAATTATTAAGTTGACGAATTAAAATAAGTATGTATAGAAACAATCTTATCAGTTTTGATGCGAATAGGAAACATACGCATTTTATAGACAGAAAATTATTTTAAAGTAGGTTAGAAATACTCCGGAAACAGGATAACACTTATTATTGTAAATTTATAGGTAAATAAAATACGATTTATCAATACACCTGTATAGGGGGGTATCAAACTCACAGTATTATTAAAAAAAAACAAATTTAATTTAATAAAACTTAGGATTAATATAATATACTTGAATTATATATGTTACCGTCTATGTCGTAAATTCAGGTAATGATGATATTGGCTAGCCAATTAATATAATGCCTGGGTAACTTGGTCATTATCTATAATCAATATATATTTGTAACATTGACTTGATAAATCAGACGATGATTATTATATAAATAATAATAATAATTACTAAACTCCGACTGCCTAAAGAATTTTATAAATAATTTAATTTTCTAAATAATTATACAATTATTGTCAGACTCTAAAATGATGATTTATTAAATAAACTTAAAGATTGTAAATATTAATCATAATTAAATAATTAATAGTAAAATAGTTATTTAAATTAATATTTAGATTTGAATAAATGTTTTAGTACTAAAAATGTTCGATTTAATTCTATGTCATGCATTAATTGTTTATTTATGTTTCTTAAATATATACAACCACCCTGTACTTTTAAACTGGTAAGACGCATTTGTATTGTGTAAATACTTATTTCTTTAACAGAACATAATAATATATAATACGTATGCTGTACAACGAATGGTTTCTTTTTCATAGAAGATTTATTTCTTCAATTTCTCTACAACTCTAGAAGGTACTTTAATAATGAATTATGGAAACAAAGTAAACTTCATTTATATATATATATATTAACTCATTTTTATTTTTTCTATTATTAAATATTAATATTTACATGTAGTTTTTTTGTTTTGTTTTTTTATAATTGTTTGGAATTTAATTTTAACTTAAAATTATCTATAACATTTTAGACTTTATAACCTATTATAATTTTATAAGTAAAATAATTTTCCTTTAAATTGTAACTTCAACATGAAAAACTGTTTTCTTTGCTTAGAATTAAAAGTATTGAGGTAAATCCCTTATCTGTCTTAAAAGTTAAAATATTATTAGTTTTAAATTCAATAATAATGTGTGTCATAAACTATGTTTGATGTAGAGGTTTTTTTGGATATTAGAATACAATATTTTATTTAATAATATAATAAAATAAAATATTATTATTAAAATATAAAAGGTTAAGTACCTACAGGTATATTTGTTCCAACTACCTACTTATAAAACAAAATTTATATTAAGAAATGCATAACTATTATTTTATTTTAAACAATTTTAAATGAACTACTGGATATTAAAAAATAACTATTATAGAAGGATTTATTTGAAAAATAAATAAATATAATTTAAGCGACTTGTCGTGTGTTAGTCTTCTATGTACTACATATAAGTATTTATAATGAAATTGAATTATAGTCTAGTTTTGCAGCTATTATCAGTATTAGAAATGATGTTTTAGTATATTACTATTGATTATAAAAGGACGAGGTATATAAACATTTTATTCAATAGTTTTTCTCAATTTATATTTTTCATTTTTGTATAGGTTACTGTAACCGATGTTAATTTCGGAAGAATCAATTATATGAAAATTGAATTGTGTCAGCTAAGGAAGCTTTATTTTTTTTCTAGTTTCATAGTTGAATATTAAATAGTATACATTTAGTTTTAAATATGTTGATTTTCAAAGGATTAAGTAACATTAGATATTTGTTAGATTATAAAACAGTAATTCATTACTTTTAATTTTATATTTAAGTGTAATATTATTACAAAGTGTTGGAACCATCTGGAAAAGTAGACATTGAAATGGCTTGAAGGCTAATTAAATATGTAAGATAAGGGTCCGAGCAGATTATTAATATTTATTTAAAACATACCTTATAACAGTTGTCCATAATTCCATTTAGGCAGTGTCGGCTCTTGAACTTTTGCATCAGGTGGGCTATGATAGCCATCATGATGATGAGGTCAACAATTTTTGGAAGGGACATTAATTTTACTTAATATATAATATATTAACATGTGATATTATAAAATTATTATACACTATATTAAGCATGCCATTTATAATTTTGATGTATCTATGATAAAAGAAAACTAAATATATTTTAAATGTCTAATACATATTATTATTTTGTTGTAATAACAGTTCAAGTATACAACAAAATCATACAATAAGAATTTTTTTTTTTTATTATTAAAAACAATATAAACAAATTATGTAAGAGATAAAAATTAAAAACATTTTATGTTCAAATTATAAAATGTAAACACCTATATTAATTTGATTGTATGATAAAAATTAATTGAAATAATTATAATAATTATAAGATAATAATAAAGCACATTTGTCATTTTAAGTTTCATAAATAGTTATAAATTTGAAATAAAATGTTAAAATGTACATATGTACATATGTACAACTATTTGGCTGTAGAATTTTTTACAACAATTATGTTTAAGCTACACAGATTACTGCCGAGTATAGAATTTTTAAGTTTGATTTTATCCTTATCATACACAACAATGTTCATTCATATGGTATAGAAGAAACCAGTATTATAATTGCAATAGTTTATATCATAGGTTTATTAGGTTCTGAGCGGAGCGATGAATGTATTGATTTTACAATGTTGTGTGTTTTTTTTTTGTGTGTCTGTGTACACGAGAACGTGTCGAAATAATGCTCGAATTTCAAACTTTGAGGGTGGTTTCCGATTCATAATTGAATCTAGTTGGTGCATTGAGGAGGTCATTTTTTGAATTTCCCAATAGTTTTCAAAAGCGCCGGGAAAAACCAAAAAAAAAAAAAAAAATGACGGGAAAACGGTAATTTTTACGCGAAACCAGTTTTCGAACAAAACGATTTTTTTATATGGCTGTAATTCAAAAACTAATCACTTTAAAAACTTGAAATTTTCACCAAATGTTAATTTCATTGTTGTATATGTA
>VUJU01000659.1:68320-89424 GCA_009835225.1 Aphis craccivora | reverse complement strand
TACACAAATACATATGAGAAAATATTTTTAAAAAAATTAAAAATTAGTTTTTTTGCTATGTTATAATTATTGGGGAGACGCCGTCTCAAAGTCTCCCCTGACGCACCGCCCCTGATTATATTATATATTATTATTTTTTTTTTTATTCTCTCTTCTCTCTCTCTTTTCATTGTTATTCATGTCACATAGGGTGTTACCACTGGGTATCTTTCCTAATCTAAATAGGTACTCATATCATTTTTTTTTACCTCATATATCAAACTTACTTATTGTACAAAAAAACATGTATAGATTGTAGATTTCTTCAATTAATAAAAAAAAAAAAAGTTTAATAATACCTATATGTAAATAATATAATTTTTATAAACTGATACAATGTTTTACTTTTTTAGAGTATTTTTTTAAGAACTTAGTAGTATTAGTAGGTATTGTAGGTTCTGTGATACTATAGGTACCTATATAATAGCATATTATATTATACCTAGTATGTACTAATGTACTATGTTAGTATTAGCTTTATTACGGAGTTTTTGAGGAGGTTTAGAGATTAAAATCTGAACCCTATAGTAGGTAGGTAACTATTATTACCATTGATTTTATAATACCTCTCAGATTTTAACTCTTCTTCTTTCTGGGCTTTTACAGGCCCTTGAGGCCCATCGCCGCAACAACATATTATTTTCATTCTTCTCTATCATTTGCATATTCTTCTGTATTTCTTACGTTCAGGAGTTTCAAGTCTTCCTTTACTCTATCCACCCATCTTTGTCTAGGGCGCCTTCGAGGCCTCTTAATGCCGGGTTTCCATTTAGTTATTGATCCAATCATTCCCTCTGACCTCCATACATGTCCCGCCCAACTTGTCCTCGTACTCTTCAGGGACCCAACAATTGTAGGTTTCTTGTATAGATCATCCAATTCCCTATTGCCTCTCACCTCATACTCTCCATCGTTATTTCTCATTGGACAGAAGATTTTCCTTAATATATTTCTTTCGAAAACTCCTAACTTTCCTCCGTCCGATTTTGTCGTGGCCCATGTACTACATGCGTACTGGGCAACCGGTTTGACTATGACTTTGTATAACGTTATTTTAGACTTTATTGATAGTAATCTTGATTTGAAGAGTGGAATTAGACTATAGTAGCATATATTTGCTACTTTAATTCGTTTTTTAACTTCTTCGTGCCTATTAGCATTTTCATTAATTTCTGCACCCAGGTATTTGAAGCTCTGTACCCTTTCAAATTTGTAATCATCAACTTTTAAATAGCTAATATTAAGATTTCTTCTCGATAGTATCATATACTTTGTTTTTGACTCATTTATTTTCAAACCAATCTCTTTACCTTCATTTAGTAGAATGCTACTGTATTAATACTGTAATGCTTGTATTTCTCAGATCGTCCTCTGATTCGGCAATGAGAACTATATCGTCAGCGTAAGCCACTGCGGTTAGTTCATTATTGTTGTTCATTTTTATTCCTTTGGCTTGGATTAGTGCCTTTCGTATAACTGATTCTAATGCGATATTAAACAAAGATGACGATAGAGTGTCTCCCTGTCTGAGTCCGGTCGTCACTGGGAACTCATCTGATACCTCTCCTCCAAAACTTACTTTACTTTTGGACTCATATGCTCACGCTCTTTTCATTCTGACTAATTTTTCTGGTATTCCCATTTTGTTCATGACATTCCATAGTTTTCCCTACTAATCGAATCGTATGCTGCTTTGTAATCTATGAACATAAGGTAAGGTTATATATAATGTATATATAATATGTAATATATATTGTTTGATGATGTGGATTTGATCAATTGTTGATCTCCCTATCATGAACCCAGCTTGATATTCTCCTATTATTTCTTTAATTTATGGATTGAATCTGATCAGAAGAATGTTAGATAGAATCTTATAAGTTGTGTTGAGTAAGGAGATCCCCTATAATTTTCGCATTCCATGATATCTCCTTTTTTAAAAACAGGACATAGGACAGATACTCTCCACGATTCGGGTATTTCCTCTTGTTCCCATATTATGTTTATTAATTTATGAAGTTGGTTAAGTAAGCATAGTTCACCCTTTTTTAAACATTCTGATACTATTTCATCTATACCTGGTGCTTTACCATTCTTAAGCATATTTAATCCCGTTTCTAATTCATTTTTTGACGGGGCTTCGAGTAGCTGTTCTACTGTCGTTAGCTCGTTTACAATGATATTAATTATTGGCTGGTTCAAAAGCTTTCCAAACATATCTTTGAATTCGCATGCGAACTCTTTGTTGCCTGTTAGAAGGGTTCTATCACTTTTTCTCATAACATTTGGTCAAACCTAACCTAACCTGGGTTTGTATCCCTGTCTTACTTCATTTGCTTTTCTAAAAAATATTTTAGAATGACTATTTCTATGATTTTTTATATTTTGTATGCGTTCTTTTTCCCATAGTATCTTATTCGATCTAATCACCTTTTTTACCTCTCTTTGTTTAAGTGCCAACCATCTTTTGTTATCTTCATTGGGTTCATGTAGTACTTTCATTCGGTCTCTATCTTTTTCATGTAAAGCTCTTTTACATTCTTCATTGAACCACATTTTCCTTGTTTTTTTCTGGTATGGTTTTTACTGTTTGTTCTACTTCTTTCCATGTTTCACTTATATTTGGTCTTTCTTGTATATTCTGTATTTTCAACATTAACTTTTCTTGATATATTTTAGCTGTTGATGTCTTCAGTGCATCTCTATCTATTTTCCCTTTGTGTTTCTGTTTCTTTCGCCACTCCATAGATATTCTGATATTTATTTTTGCTCTAACGAGGAAATGCTTCTTACATCTCTTATACAGGACTTATACCGTGAATAAACTATTATGTGATCTATTTGGTTTCTTACATATCCATATGGCGAAATCCATGTCTGTTTATGAATATTCTTGTGCGGGAAACATGTGGAACTTATAGTCATATTCCTAGCAGCTGCAAATGAGATCAACTTATTGCCATTACCATTAGATTCTTCATGCAAGCTTTCAGATCCAATTGTTGGTTTTTATATCGTTTCCTTTCCAATTTTTGTATTAAAATCTCCAATCACTATTTTCGATTTATCAGCTGGTAAAGAATCGTATAGAATGTCTAAACTATCATAGATTCATTTTTTATCTCCTCATTTTTATCTTCAGTGGGTGAATAACAGTTTATTAGGATCAAATTGTACCACTTATATTTAAGTTCTATGTAACATAGACGGTCATTTATAGGTTTGAAATTTGTAATTTGTGGTAGTAAATTGTTTTTAATTATAAATCCTACACCTCGTTCGTGTTTGTCCTCACCGTTATAAATCAGATTTTAATAGAACTAAAAATATGTTTCCAATAATTTCTTAAGTATGGCTCACCTCTATATATTATAAATACAATGCTAAATGCTATTAATGATTAATCAGTACATATTTTAATATTATTTTGCAAAGCGAAAGAATAGTAGAACAAGCCAATTTTGAGCACCCCCACGCCAACAAGTACCTACGTTCTACGCGAAACGCGTTACTTAAGGTAGTTATAACTACCTTGGCGTTACTAAAGAGACCTGTTTCACCATGTCATGGTGTTGCGTAGAGACGCGCAGAAGAACCGATTTTTGTTGGACCGGGACCTGTTTGATCACATGCTAAACAGTGTAGGTATAATAAGAATGAAGATTCATAACTTTATAGACTATAATAGTATTTGACACTATTTACAGAGTCGGGAGTATACAGTTTATTTAGCTATTTTAGATTTGGAACGAAGTCATGAATGTATTGATTTTACAATAATGTATGTTTTTTTTTGTATGTGTACATCATAACTTTTCCAAGTAATGCTTCAATTTCAAACTTGGGGGGTGGTTTCCGATGACAAAGTGAATATCCTAAGTGCATTTTAAGAGTCAAAAGTAAATACTTTCCAACAGTTTTCAAAAAATCCAGAAAAACAAAAAAGTGACGAAAAAATTTGAATTTTTATGCAAATCTATTTTAAATATTTATTTCAAAACTTTTTTGAGCTATTTATAGGCTATCAATGTTTATATATAATATCAAAACATTTCGTTTATTTTAACGATATTTATAGGCATTTGAATTATAATTCGTTTTTGTTAATTATTTTTTTTATAAATATCGATAACATTCTTTGGCTGAGTCAAAAATCAAAATACTTGAACATTTAATATACTGTTCCTCATAAGTTAGTCTTAAAGTGATTAAAAAATTATAAGAATACACACCTAGGTACAATTTTTTATTTTATTATCGTTTAAATGTGAAATTATGAATATTCGCAAATTATGTTGTACCTAGTTTAAATTTATAGACAGCCTTAGTAATCAAGGAAGGTAATATTTTGCATTAGGTACCTATACGAGTATCAAAACTCTTTTGTCTACACTGTAGACTCTAGAGACACTCGGCAATGTTACAACTGTGGTTTTTGTATTGAAAATAAATAAAATAAATTGTCAAATAGGTAAATAATAAGTTGTAAATCGTATTTTTTATTAATAATAATTAATAATAACTTATTATATTTTAATTAAATTAATTTAATAAACATTTATTTTTTGTTAATAAGTATTAGGTACCTATATGTGGCTGTGGCTATGTTGTATTTTTTGTATTTACTCTATACTGGGTACTTCTAACAACGTTTTAAATTCTAAGCTGGTCGGTGAATATATTATATAATTTGTACCTAAGTGTTAAAATATTTTTAGTTATGCCTGATGTCACAGTAACCTCAAAGAACCTGAAGCAGTAAAAGTGCTTTAATATTCAACACTGAGGTGATGTTTGGTTATAAATTGGATTATCTAATTGGTACTTCTAGGGAGTCATAATATAACTATATAAGTAAAAAGTTTCCAGTAGGTATACTTTTAAAGTTTTAAATACAATCAGAAGGAACGTACATTTTTACAGTTTTCTATAAAACCGATTTTGTATTTTTTATCATGATTCATAAATGAATAATAATAGATACTTAGGCTTAAGACCATTTATATATAATGTAAGATACCACCTAGTACAAATAATAGGTACCTATATCATAGGACATCATAGGCGTGCGCAGGCCTCTTTTCCAGGGTATTCAGAATGCTGCCACTATGCAGATACAGTTGAGGGGCAACGGGGGGGGGGGGTATTAAAAAATAGCCTTTATCAGTATGTGTTCGTTCAGGGTATGCAGCTGCATATCCTGCATACCTCTTGCGCACGCCTATGTAGGACATATTATTTATAAATCAATATAAATATTTTAAAAATTTGTATTGCATTTGCATTTAGTAAAATTCATCATGTATAGGTATACCTATACGTAAATGTTTTAAGTACCTACCAGACACCTGCAATACCCACTCCCCACAAATAATATTTTTAAATTATGTTTGATACCTTCTTTAGAATGTATAGTATGATATAATCAAATATTATAATAAATAATTATTTAGCAAATAAAAACTCGACTTCGGTAAAATAACCTATATATAAAAAACAATAAACAAAAAAATTTGGAATAGATAAAACTACCTACATATAATAAACTAAACAGAAAAAATTAATTCATGATTATTCTAAGTAGGTATTAATAAATTAACATTAAATTTTGTTGTAGTCGGATGCCTTCATTAGGTAGTTGAAAAATAATAGGTAATACTACTAGTTACTACTATCCTTATCAACTACATAGAAATAAAATTATTGAATACATTTAAACAATAATGTATTTAAACTACCTATATGATTATTTGAAGTTTACTAATACGACTTAATATATAATAATTGATATTATTATTGTAATTCAGGGGTGTGCTTAAGGGGGGGAGTCATATCCCTCCCCATGAACTTTTTTTCTTATGCATTTATACATTTTGTGTCTATGACAATCAAAAAAACAAAATACAGTTCACCCTCTCATTGGAAAAAGCTGAGAACGCCCCTGTAGTAATTGTACATACGATTATACAATGTTTTTTCTTTCATACAACACGGTCAACACGTATTTATGATCAGTGATCACAGCGCATATAAATGCGAGCACGGTAGCTAAAACTACTTTAAAGGTTAAAATCTAGAGTTGGGCAAATGAATACTATTACTAATCCCCCCCTTAAAATGACGATCCGGTTTTTATCATATTTTTTAGGGTTGTTTAGGTATGTATATTATGCAGCTATTTAAACATAGTAAAATACAATTAAAATAATATGTAGGTAATATGTAAGTAGGTAGGTACATATATATTAATATATATGCGCATGTGTTGATTTAAAAAATAACCGTTTCTACGTAGGTGTTATTTGTACCTATAATTAATAAATATTGGGTTTTTACTGGACTTTTGGTACAGTTATTAATACGTTTAGGTATAATCTACCAATTGATTTTAGATTCTGAACGAAGTGATATAAGTGGTATTGATTTTACAATGATGTGTGTTTTATTTTTGTGTCTGTGTACAGCATAACTATATAGTCGAAATAATGCTCCAATTTCAAATTTTGGGGGTGTTTTCCGATGTAAAAGTGAATATCCTTGGTGCCTTATACAGGTCAGAAATAAACATTTTCCAACAGTTTTCAAAAAAATCGAGAAAAACAAAAAAAAAAAAATTACGGAAAAACTATAATTTTTACGCAAAACCAGTTTTCGACTTAATCGATTTTTTTTACATGGTTGTAATTTAAAAACTAATCACTGTAAATACTTGAAATTGTCACCAAATGTTTATGTCAGTGTTATCTATACAGAGTGTAACAGAAAGATATGACAGATTTACATGTAAATCTTATACAAATCTGTCATATCTTTCTGTTACACTCTGTATACAGTTAAATTTTTAAAATTTTTTGACTTTTGAGTTATTTATAAACCATAGAAATTTTCGATTTGTATGAGAATTTTTTTTTTGAAGTGTCGATAAAATAATTTTAGATGGCCAAAAAAACTTGAAAATTTAATACAAGGTTCCTTATGAGTTGTTTTTATTGTAGCTAAAAAAATTTCAAAATTGTTAGTCACAATTTTTTTTTATAAGCGTTTATAGTTCAAATTTGTACGAAATCTGTCGAAAATGCGAAAATTGCCAAGTAATTTTGAAGTTGAAATATCATAAAAATTTTTTGTGTTAATAACTAAGGATTAAAAATACAACACTAAGTTTTCCATAGGTTTTCCTTCAAGTAGCTATTGAGAAAACTCGGAGCATTATAATAGGAAAATTTTTAAGTGCGTTTGAATAACGATTTTAAATATTTGTTATTATTCAACAAGTATAAGTCGTAGATACTTGAAAATTTTACCAGTTATTAAGATTGGCACTTTCTTTACATGATTTAATTTTCAAAATATTTTTACTTTTTTTGAGATATTTATAGATAACTGAAATTTTAAATTTTTCTGAAATGTGTTTTTTTAAGTGTCGATAAAATTTTTTTGGCCCAATCAAAATACTTGAAAATTTAATACAAAGTTCCTCATAAGTTATTCTTATAGTGATTAAAAAATTATAAGAATGCATAGGCATAATTATTTTTTATTAGCATTTGAAGTTCAAATATTGACAAAAATTCGTCAAAACCATGAATATTTGCAAATTATTTTGTAGGTACCTACCTACTTATAATTCATAAAAATTTTTGTATATGTAGCTAAGAATTGAAAATTCAATATGAGATTTTCCATAAGTTTAGCCTATAATAATTATAAAAGAACTTAAATTCTGGCATATTCAGGCCATTAAAACATAAACCACCTTTTCACCAACCATTCGAAATTATATTCTAGGCTGACAAATTATCTCCGTTCAGAATCGTTTTCCGTATACCTACAATGATACCTATCATAGTATCATTGGATTCAAATTTAACACTCGTATAATATATAATAATGATCCATACGGCACCTATAATGTACAGCAGAGCTTTTTTTTTTTTTTTACAGCTTTTTTTGCTTATGCGTTTATTATTTTTTAATATTACATACACCAAATTAATTAGGTACAATTTTAACGAAAAAAAAAAAATTAAATAGTATCGTAAAAAAGTTTAATTGTAAAAATATACTGTAATATCATGAAGGAACGCATCTAATACGCATGTATTACTGTATTTGTGTCTCCCATTTTACTTATTTCATTGTTTTAATTTTTAAATAATTTGTACATTTAATTTCGTCATTAAAAATGTATAATATTTCTATACTTTACACCTTTGTCAAAGAAAATTGAAAATATAAACAGAAACAAATATTCTATAATATAATTAAAACAATTATATAATTTATTTATTTTCAAGTCATTACACACTTATAGAGAGTGAGTAACTGATTATTGTTACCTACTAAATATTAAACACTATACTTTATATACTATTAGACATTTAGACTATAGTATAACTTTTAATTAAGGTACATTTTGTCTTATCGTTTTTTTGTTGATAATTTATCGTGTCAAAACTTATTTATCTTAATCATACCGATAAAATAACTATCATAATAAGTTATACTTACCTAATTTTTTAAAACAGAAAGTTTGGTCATGCACAATCACAGTACCTACTGAACATTTTTATCTGTCTTTATTTCGAGGGCAGCAAAATTAACTAGCTGTAGAACTACATGTATTGTAATGTATTAATGAATATTAAGTAAAAATGTAAGTAAATTCATGCATTCAGATTGTTTGAAATTTTTAAATCAAACTATCATTATTAATTTTTACTACAATTAACACTATCCATGTCATTATTCTTGTTTCATACCAATCATACCTAACAATAATATTTAACATTTCTTTCACAAGAGTAATTCAAATTTATTTAAATTATAATTTGTTTAAAGTTTTAATGCAAATCAGAGAAAAAAAATGTTATGTTTAACAGATAATAAAATAATAATATATGTTTAATTTAAAAATATTATTTGCCAATTAAGTAGTATTAAAAGTAGTTACAAGTAAAAACTTTTTAATAGAATATTATGAACATACACCTTTTTTTTTTTATATATAATATAAATCTTTATTGCCACAAATTTAATTTGAAAAAATCTTATGCATATTTCTATTAATGCTAAAAATAAAATTAGGTATAACAATAATTGTGATAGTTTACCAACATATTATTATAGTTACCACAAGTCATTGTCTATAGATCTATAAACCTATGTAATAATAGCTTAAAATAAATTTGTTTTAAAAGAGTAATCTTAATTTAAAGTTAACATGTTTACAATACAAATAAATTTTTGAATCTTAAATTCATACAATATAATTATACTGTTAAAATATTATTTTTAAATAAACACTCTGAAAATGTAAACTACATTAAAAAATAGAATTTTTTTTTTTAAAAAAAAAACAAGATGCAAGATCTTACACAGCACCTATACTTAAATAAAACGAAATAAACCGTATTAGAGAACACATAGTATTATTTGGTAATGTTTATAGACTGTATTATTAAATTTTACATTTTTACTACATACTATAATTATGTAAGTCTTATATAATTATTTTATAAAATAAACTCTCAAATACTTTTCTTGGTTCAATAATCCAGATATATTTTATAGTTAAATTGTATGAATATCATAACCAATAGTAAAAAGTTTCATATTGAATTCAAATATGTTAGACATCTGTAGATGGCTGCCGCTTGGAAAATGTTGCTTGAATAAATCTCCTCGGTACATCAATATCTTCTTTAATGTTAATTGTCCTTTTACACACATACTTATTAGAACATTCTACAAATCCACTAGTTTCCATTAAACTTCGAAAATACTCGATTGAGAAGAAATACGACCTGCAACAATTAAAAATATCAAAATAAATATTCTATAATTATATATGTAAAAAACAAAAACTATTCACCTTGTACCATCTTGACGCATATACAAATTGTCTGCTATCTTGTGTCCTGGCTTGAATCTCAGTTGTGCCATGTCATAAATTCCATAATCTCGAAATAATAATAGTCCTCCATATTTCAATACTTTATAAATATTGGATATAACTGTTCGATGATTGTCTGGATGAATAGCCGATAACACAAATATGGCAGTTACCATATCCAAACTATTTTCAGGTATTTTGGTGGTCAATTCGTCCGTAACAATATCACATTTAAAGGCATTAATAAATGATGGATCATAAGAAGGATTTGATTTCAAGCATTCAATAGCTCTTGGTGAAAAATCACATGCATAAAATTTAGCATTCAATCCGTCAGCAAGAAGTGGATATATAAGATTTCCAACCCCACACCCAATTTCTAATATATGTTTTTGATGAATGTCATCTCCAAGCAATTCAGAAAATTCTCTGGTAGTCCAGTGCCTATCTTTAAAAAAACGGTTTCCATTGTTCTTGTAGAAAATATCCCAATGTTTTTTTGAATTTTTTTCAATTTCTTGTGCTCTGAATGATGAAACCATCCGTGAATTTTGTTTGTCAAGAATAGCCTGATCATATTCACTTAATTGAACTGGACCAGTTGTCTCTTCTTGATATCTACTATTATTATTGCTACAGTCATCCATCTAAAAATTCCATGCATAATAAAATCACATAATATATTATATACTTAAGAGTACATACATTTTTATTTATATATATATTAAATTTATAATGATAAATTGATAAATAATATATAATATATATTTATTTTGTAATGAAAAACAACAAGATAAAACTTAACTTATTAAGGAAAAATAAAGCTATAAAGCAATTTTAATACATAAAAAAAAAAAATAAAGTAAATCATAGTGCATTAATAAATGGCTTAATCAAATCATACCATACAATATAATTTGGATTTAATGTTTCTCATTTTTTTTTTCAATTAATTTATCTGTAGAATATAATTGGCATTACAAAAGTTGTATGGACATTTATTAACAGAAAAGTTACACTTTCAAAATAAAACCTAAAATATATTGAGATCAGGGGATTCTCTAAGAAAAAAAAAAATGATATTGATTTAAAATTTTAAAATCTTATATAATGAGAAAAAGTATAAATTGCATGGTTGCAAATAATAACAATTAAACTTAAGTATTTGATAATTAATTGATTTGTTTTCCAATTCCAATTTTTACATACTAGCTTTATTAACATGTATTAATTTTACAAATATTTATTAATTTAAGCAACTGTTAGTTCCTTATAGAACAGAAAGATAACTTTTAAACAACATAGAAAACTGTGAGAATACTGTATTATAAAACTATATATGATAACAGAGTAATAATAATTCTATTATAATCCATAGTCTTAAGGCTACATGGTATACATTCACCATTGTGGCACAAATTATTTTTAAAATTTAATTGTAATTACGTCACCTTTACACCCATTATTTAAAGGTGAAATTCTAATACTTAGTACATTTGTTTTTAACATGAAAATACATATATTTTTATTAGGCTATACAAATGTTTGAAAAATTATGAATTCTTTAATTAATATATTAATTAGTTACTAATCTTGGTTGTCTATTTAAATATAATAAAAATTAATACAGTATATATTTTGGTTGAAAAAAAGAAAAACATAATACGGGTAATTTTTAGATTAATTTACTATTTTGGGATAATTGAAATGTAATTTATATGTAGACTATTATTGAAATATCATAGTTTAAAAGATATGAAAGAGTTATTCTTAATATATGGTAAACAGCATTGTGAAATTTGAAAGTTGAATAAAGCATTTGTATAAACCATATTAACAAAGTAGTCGTACGTACAATAAGGCAAAAAGTGTTAGCCTAAAAAGCAAGTTGGTTTTTAAAATGAAGCTATATATCTGTTTTATTATATCTATATTCATAAATATTTAAACAGACACATAGGTTTTAAAACAAATATTAACAAATTGTATAATATAGCCAAGCACATAAATTTCTAAAATTGTCTGCACCATAAACATAATAAATCTAATGAAAATGGGTTTTAAGTTTGACGTATTACTATTAATCTATTATTATTATTGTATTTTCTTCTATGAATATCACATATAAATCTTTTATCCTTATTAAAAATATCTACATAATTAATTATCCAATTATTAAAAAGATGTGATCAACATAAAAAAACCTACCAATATCTACTTAATTTTAATTAACATTTAAGTAAATTAGTGAAAACAAACGAAAAAAACTGGATACATAATAATATTTATAATTATTAATTAATTTTAGAAAAATGATGGCTATAGCTCCATGTCTTGTGCTTCACTTTCACTAAACTCCGACATAGAGGATTCATCGCTATCCGAACCAGCATTTCCATCATCTTTGAGTGCTTCTTCTGTAGCATATTTTTTAACATATTCTTCAACACGTTTTTTATATTGTTCAGGTTTATGCAAATACAAAGCTGCAGCATCACCATTTAATGGGTCTATTGGATTTGGGTAGGCAAGCAGCTGGGGCAGAAATGACTCAAAAATATTAAGCAGATCATACAAAGCAGTCCAAGCTTGGTTGATTACATCAAGACAAACAGTACCAGATACTTCATCAATGTTTGGATGGTAAATCTTATTAATAAAGCCAATCGAAGGAGATTTAAATGGATAATGTTCAGGAAGATGCACTCGAACTTTCCATAAGCCACCTTCGTATGGAGTACCACGTGGTCCATAGAGTTTAACACAAAACTCATTCAAGCCGTTTAAAAGAGTAACCTCATGTTTGCTTTCTATCAATTTTATGACATCTGTGTCCATACGGCGCTTGCCGGCACTAGGCGAAGACATAGTAGTTGGCAGAATTGTATACCAAGTTTACTGAAAAATATATTGATATTTTAGGTACACGATGATACCCGCATCTATTAAAAAATTATAGAATTACAGTAAGATTAAAATAAACATTTTCCAAATGTTTTAGTTTAATCAGTTAATCAGTGTATGCATTTGAACAAAAACCAAAGTTTAAGTAAATTTAATAGATTATCAATTGTATCAA
This sequence comes from Aphis craccivora, assembly GCA_009835225.1. Taxonomy (NCBI): domain Eukaryota; kingdom Metazoa; phylum Arthropoda; class Insecta; order Hemiptera; family Aphididae; genus Aphis; species Aphis craccivora. The sequence goes on along the minus strand of VUJU01000659.1, from coordinate 76,411 downwards.
TTTAATTAACTATTTATACAAACATTATTGTATTATAATATTATAGTTTTATAAGTTTTATTAATATAAAGGGTTTTCACAATTATTTTTCTCTTAATATTTCTAGGAAAGAAAAAAGATTCTAGAAGTTTCCAAATTGTAAAGAAAAAATTACATAACTATTTAGTATTTACCAAATATAAATACAATTCCAAAAATTAGGAATATATAAACAAGTTTGAAATAATACAGAATATAAAGACTAGTTAAAATTTACATGCAATATATGTATGTTAAATTTAAATTTAAAAATTAAATAAATCTGTTATAGTTATAATAACTGATAAGTATTACCTAAGTGGTTTCTATTTTATGATGGCTATTTGTTAGGTGTTAATTAAATTAAATTTTGATTATATTATCTGTGTTAGATAATATATAAGTAAATCTGTTATCTATAAATATTTTATTGGTCTAACATGATTTTGTACAATACTATCTACTGCTGACATCGTTATTATATTTATATAATGTGTATTAAAATTTTAAAACCTAAATACTATTCTGGTTAACAGTAAATGCTTTTATAAATCCATTATAAGTGGAACTTGGAACTTTATTTGCAAAAAATAAATTAAATTTACATATGCACAAAAAATCTTATTAATGCTTTATTTATTACTTTTTATAAAACTGGAATAAATTTCAAAAAGTGTAATAATATGCAAAAAAAACCTATGCATTATATTTTGTGTTGTCTATTATAATAAAATAATAGATAAATTCTATTTTTATATAATTATCAATTATTAACTATGATTTAAAATATAGATGGCTCTTTTTTTTAAATTAGATTTTTAATTGAACTGTTTTTTATTATTATTATTATTATTATTATTAAAGTTTGAGTTTATCAATATGTTCAGACCTAAATGGAAAATCACTTAATTTGATACAATCTTTAAAAATAAACAACTCACATTTTTGAATTTAACTTGCAGGTGTTATGAAAAGAGTGTTGTATTTGATAATAAGTTATTACTTGATATTAAATTACATAAATGCAAGAAGTTCCAACCTGGTTTAATTTTCATTTATTTTATTACACTGTAAATACCTGAGCAGTTCAGTAATTTAAGAAAAGTTATTTTTATATTCATAGTTTTAATATGAAGTTATTCAATAAAATAACTCTAAGCAACCATTTTTGTTATTAAATAAAATCTTAAATATTTTACTATAAATATAGGTAGAATTATTTATTAATTAAAATTTAAGTATTACAATTTTTGTGAAATTTATTAAGCCAAATTGATTGAAACAGATATAGTAAAAAATAATGTATTTAAAATAAATATAAATAATTTAATAAGAAAACTGAGTACACCTTATCTATTAAAGTACATATTAAATAAATTAACAGAAATAAAATATGGACAAAATAAATTTCTTATACTATCAAATTTTAAATAAAGCCACCCGATCTCAATTGGGACACAAAATTATTTGTTTATAATTAAACTTAAACAAACTCAAGGACTAATATAAATCAAATATTACTTAATAATTAGTAGATAGGCAAGCCATACATACGCAAACATAATAGAATAATAACGATACGAATTATGGTTGCAGGAAACCGTTTAGGTCACTAATCATAAATCAATTGTTTCGACATAATCAGAGTGAAATGGTGAAAACTTTCACGTAAACAAATAGCAAACGATTTAAAAAAAAATTATCGAATTCGATGACAGAATCTTGATACAGAAACGTCAGATAGAATAGAAAGCGGGGTCCTATGCTCAATAATCCTTTGTCCGGATGCTAATACTTCAGGCTCATTATACGATTATTGCGTCTTACTTACTAGTTACTGGAGCGAGACCAGACAAGTCCGTTCGGGTTGTATTTGGGTTGATTAGGATCCTCGGGAATTCGGGCTAACGAGTGGTTCAGACGGTCCACGAGAACAGATTGCTAGAGCCACGACACGCGAACACGAACGGTTGACGGAAAAAGTCGTAGAGCCAAAATAATAATATCCTCTCCGACTTTTGATTATGACGAATTAATTCTGACAAGGTAGAAATGAGCCAATAATATTGAATGCAAAACAGCCATTAGAACATCTGTGAGCTCAATAATAATAATAATAATAATAGTAATAAAAATGAAAGAAAAGAAAATGTCATGCGCACAACTCGTTATCTGATAGTGATCAGCTGACCCGCCTCTGACTGGAAGGTACGCGGTGAATTTGAAATATCATACTATATGTCTATATTAAATTCGTAAATCTGGCGACTGATATATTTAACTATTTAGTCCGTGAACATAAATTCACTGATTACACTACTGCACTATCCACCGCCCGACCACGATTTAAGATATATCTTAGATCGTGTGCCCGAGTAAGCGATTCGAATAATAATCTTAGATAAGAAAATTTTATAGTATTTGGCTTTAAATTAGTTGTATCCTAAAAAAATATGTGTAAGCTTTATTGGTGTAAGTAGATGTCTTACTCAATTTTTATACCCTTCAGCTACATAATTTCTAAATGTTAAAAATTAAGATAATTATTTTAACTTTTTTATACAATGTATTCAACATGTATATTGTATATATTATAGAGCAGTTTAACAAACTATATAATTTATTATTATACTTCAAATAATAATTTATTGTTAAATATACCATTAAAAACCATATAGACTTGTTAATAATTAATAATAAACAAAATTTTGATATTTTGCTTTGTATTCTTTAAATATGTATAACAAGTATTTTGAACATCGACAATTAGTCAAATTAGTTTATTTGATTTTTTGACTGTTTTTAAGAATGTAGGTTATTATCAAGTTTTTTCCATTTGTGAAAATATATTTAATTTTAATTTCTAATGCTTTGAGACATGTGTATAGTGTATATCTTTGTTATAATATGTATGTTGTAAACATACTACTTCTTAAGTCTTAAACAATAATTACATTTATTAAACATACAATTAAATTGCTTGTTACAATCAAACACGAGTCATTTTTCTATACTGTTACTTTAAACAATTTTAAATTTGACTACCAGATAGCAATAATGTGCAGTACTTTTTACATTAACCTTAAAGATATCTCTCAATATTGATTTTGCCTAAAATTAAATTACAAAATTTAGCCATTTTTAAAACTTTCTTCCAACTATTTTATTTTGAAGTTTTTCAAGCTCTCTTAATCAGTGGTTTATTAACATAAATTCTTTAACTATACAATTTTAATCATTTACTTTGATTAAAAAAAAAAAAAAAAAATACAGATAATTGACAGATAGATGTAAATATTCGCTAATAGAGAAATATACTTATTACAAATTTAGTGTATATTATGTGTACTAGGTAGAAATTTAAATAACTTAAATTGGGATATTATTAACCATGTCAAAAAAAAAAAATAATAATAATAATAAACATATAAAAATATATAAATATTATACATACAATTTTTGTATAAATTAATTAAATAAATACACTTAAATCTCTAGATGTATCATCACTACTAGAACTTCCAGAAGTCAAAGTTTCTTCTTTTACTTTAATAATTGTAGTGTCTTTATCTTCTTTAATTTTTTCCTTTGATTTATCTTGCTTATGCTTATGTTCATGTTTGTGTTTATGTTTATGTTTATGTTTTTTTTTATCCTTTTTCTTTTTCTTGCTCTAAAAAAAAAAATAGATATATGAATTAGTTATATAAATATTTCATCAGAATCAGCACTTTAAAAGTTTAAAATTAACATACAGAATTACTGGTTCCGTCTATTTTACTATGATGATGATGGTGGTGGTGGTGATGATGATGATGATGTTTATTCTCGTTTTGTACAACTACAGGTTTATTGGACTGATCTTCAGGTTTTACATTAAACATTCCAGGTTCAAAACCAACTGGTCCAGAGGAATTGGATACCATGATTCCAGGGAGCGAAGCAGAATTTTCAGAGAAATAACCTGTCTTAGATTTGTGCTCATTCAGTTCAAATGGTGGCCTGATAGTTGGAACTAAGTTGACTTCTTTAAGTTCATTAATATGCTCTCCATTATCATTATTGATCTCATCCTAAATCATAATTTTAACCAAACAAATTAGTGAAAGAGAATGGAATGGTAACAAATGTTGTCAATTAAACATTACTTTTATTCTCTTATCAAAATGTAAATCAATGCCGAATTCATTTTCTAAATTATCACTTTCAACTTTTAGCTCATCAACAATTTCTGGGACATCTAATTGTTCTTCATGATCTATAGATCTTTTGATACCACGTTCACTATTAGAATTATTATCTGGTTCAACAATAATATTTGGAAGAGTACAAGATTTTGCCTAATAAATACAAAAATTAATTTATTAGAAGCACAATTGTTTTGTTTATTAATAAAGTAAAATTTAACCTCTACTTCAACTTTGATTGGTTTGTACAAAGCAGCAACATCAGCATGTAAAATTTTTTGCCGTCCAAATAAAGTATAATATAAGTCGACAAAATTACAACGCAATGTTGTATCATATGATAGCAATGAACTAAAACAATAAATAATATAAAATTAAAAAAAAAACATATTAAATTATAATTTATTTTAAAATTCTAAGTGTAAAAATAAACACGTAGGTTTTTAAAAGCTGTTATTTTTAGTTGTATTCTTTCTGGTATAAAATTGGTTCAAATTCTGTCAACAATTTAAAATTTATTAAAGATATAATTTTTTGGATTACTTTGAGCTAATTATGAACAATTTATACTTCAATATTTTATTTATTTTATTTTTACTTTTATTTAATATTTTATGATATTAATTTTTATTTCTTTAACAATAAGATTGAGAATTAATTATAAAATTTCTTGTTAATTGGTTTTATAAGTTATAATAGTTTAAATATTAAAATATCAAAATTGAATTTGTTAATAAATATATGTTAAAATCGTAATGATTTGCCGATTATTTTGTACCAATAAATTTAAAATATTTTCAATTATTATAGTTAAATCAAAAATATTACTAAACGTCTCTCATAAGTTGTTTTCTTACACAAGGTGAATCATTTTACGTAATATATTTATTGTTTCGGAAAATACTAATGTTTTAAACATCGTAGTAATTGTAATATCACAGATTCACAGATTATAATCTGTGGTGATATACCTACCTAATATTATAATATGTTATAAGATATGATAAGGTGTAAGCTGCTATCGGTATATCGTTAGGATTTCCCTCATATTTTTATTTTGTAGTCACCACAGACATATAATATAAGTATGTATTATTATGTATTATTGTAGTTGTATTATAAGTCTGTGGTATTCAATGACTATATTATACATTAATCTATGATTGACTAGTCGGTATTTATTCTTTTCTATGGTCAGTAGTATGAACCAGTGGCGGTTATACATGTTCAAGGGGAGGGCGAAAATGGGGAACTCCCCCAGAGCATTATTATAAATAGTATATATATATATATACATATAAGTACTAACGTAAAATATGATCAAAGAAGAGCCCAAAAGGGGGGGCGAACCACCTATCGCCCCCCCTTATAACCGCCACTGGTAATTGGTATGAACTAAGATAATATTATTAATTAATATATTATCTTAAATCGTGGTCAGTCTTTTGTTAAGGTTAACTCGTGGTTGAAATTTCAACCATCGGTGAACTAGTGTTCACCGTTTGGCATATGCCAGTATGTGAGAGCATTAGTAGTGTGCACTGTGCGCCACGTACGTGCTGTATAGACGTATAGTGCCAACTGCCAGGCGAGTGGCGACAGTATATTTATTTTATAATCTATTGTTTTTAATTTTTGTAAATGCCAGTGTTGGCCTGGTGGCTGGTTCTAAAGGGCCCAGGTCCCAACATACTACAACATTTAAATATTATAATTAAATTTAATAATCTTAAATATGTAAAATTATCATTAAAATATAATAGGTACATATAGATTCTATATTTGTCATTAAAAAAAAATAATAATAATAATAAAGTAAAAAATTCTCTTATTCTACGTCTCTTGCGTCATGAACTACTCGTCCAAATCAAATTTTTTATTAAAAATGTATTATTTATTCCAATAAACATTCTGCTTTAGAATATGAAATTAAAAATATTTATCATTAAAATGTCTTAGATTCTGAACGAAGTGATGAATATATTGATTTTACAATGTGTGTTTTTTTTGTTTTCGTGTCTGTGTACAGCATAAATTGCTATCAATGCATAATGCTTCAATTTCAAACCAACCCAAGGAGTGGTTTCCGATAGCAAAGTGAATATCCTTAGGGGTTTTTAAAAGTCAAAATTCAAATATAAACACTTTCACAGTTTTCAAAAAAATCGAGAAAAAAAATGACGGAAAAACGGGAATTTTTACGCAAAACATATATATTCAAATATATATAGAGAAAACTCGAAAAATCATAATAGGAAAAATATTATGTGCGTCTGAATTTTAAATGTTTAAGAAATCACATAACGATAACGATTTATCTCCAATCGAAATGAAACTCAAAAAGTATAAGTCGTAGATACTTGAAAATTACACCAGTTATTTAGATTGGCATTTTATATACATGATTTAATTTTCATAATATTTCGCTTATTTTAATGCTATTTAATAGGCATTTGAAATATTCGTTTTTTTTTTTTTATGAATATCGATCATTTGGCCTAGTCAAAATACTTGGAAATTTAATATAATTCCTCATAAGTTAGTCTTAAAGTGATTAAAAAATGATAAAAATACATAGTTACAATTTTTTTCATTATCGTTTAAAGTTCAAATATTGTCAAAATTATGAATATTTACAAATTATGTTGTAGTTAAAATTTATAAAATTTATTGTGTAAGTAGCTAAAAGTTGAAATTTTAATACTAGATTTTCTATAAGTTTTGCTTATATTAACTATAAAAGAACCTGAACGTTGACCAATTAAAACATTTTTATCTTTATTTTTATGAAATCCAAAATTCATTCGTAAAATAACAATGATTTACGCTATCGTCTATCAAATAATTTTAGATTTTTATTTAAGTTAAAAATTATTAGTCGTAGAAACTTGAAACATACACCTGCAGTTGTTTAAATTGAAATTTTCTGTAGGTACATGATTTAATTTTTGAATATTTAGGTCATTAAAACATAAACCACCTTTTTTACCACTTAATTAAAAATATAGGTAAGTAATATACTTTATATATTATATCCTAGCCTGACAAATCATCTCCGTTCAGAATCGTTTTTCGTATACAATGATACTTATTATTGGATTCAATTTTAACACACCTATAATTATAGTGACCTATCTACTCTATGTCCGACATGGGAGTCGGAAAAAAAATCCAATTTTATTTTTTTCGGAAAAAAAAGTCCGACCAGAAAATAATTAAACGGAAATAAGTCCAGTTATAAAATCTATACAAAAATAGAAGGTAAGATAGATAGAAAAATCATGTGTATTAGAAGGTACGGTAATAAAGATAGCACAATTAATCTGTATTATAAGATTAAGTATGAATTCCCCAATATGATATATTATATAATATTGATGTTACAATAACGCATAAGAAATCCAGTCGTTGTCCACATTCGTAGTTATTCGCATCAAAATATTCACATCAAAATGGAAGAAGTAGTAATTTTTAAAGCTGGGAAAAAATTATTTTTAATGGTTTTGCTTACACAGTTAATCATAATCTGATCTCAAAGATTATCTAAAAAATGTCCGGATATTTCAATCACTTCAAAAGGTAAATTACAATAAATATTAATAATTTATAATTATAAAAAAAAATTATTGTAGGTTTCACTAACCCTCAGTTAATCAAGGATCATTCACATGCTGGTGATCATAAATTAGCAGTAGTTCAAAAAGCTAAAGAAGACATGAATAATCGAATGAAAATAACAACAAATAAACCATCTCAAGTATTTTCAGCTGTAATAAGTGAACTTCCTCAAAATTGTTTAAAATCATTAAGCTCTGAAGAAAGTATTAAACGTACACTTAGAAACTATAGAAACCGAGGTATTCCACCTAAACCCAATTCTTTGGCT
>VUJU01000659.1:56782-68270 GCA_009835225.1 Aphis craccivora | reverse complement strand
ATCATTATCGCCATTTCCAAGAATGATGTACCTAGTGCTATTTTCCTAGAACGTATGCGTATTACGTATACACACACCACGACGAAGAGAATATTTACACATATACACATATACATAGTAAATATAGTTGACAAAAGTGGTATTATGTTTACATAAAATACACAAATACATATGAGAAAATATTTTTAAAAAAATTAAAAATTAGTTTTTTTGCTATGTTATAATTATTGGGGAGACGCCGTCTCAAAGTCTCCCCTGACGCACCGCCCCTGAATAAAATATAAAATCGATATACTGTCATTCCCTCAAAAATATTATTATCTATATTTTTTGCGATGAGTGATTTTACTCTAAGATTATTTAAAAACATAGAAAAAATGATTCTGCGTAAATGCGTTTTGTCTATGTTGAGCGTGGGCCAGAGCGAGAAAACAAATAGTGCGCTGACATCCTTTTAATAATTATTAATTAATATGATTTAAATTACCTATATTTAAAGTTGATGCTTGGTCATATCCGAATAATCGAATTCGATACATACAACATAGGTAGTACATAATATATATGGGTATAAAATACAAATCGGTTATCATAATAATATAGCAAAAATCATGTTATATTTTGAAAATAATTATACGTTTAAGTTATATTGACATTTAAAACAGATAGTTTAAGATTATATTTTTAATTTTACGTAATTTTCTTTACATATTTGCATGCGTATGAAAAACAACATATTTAAAAAAAAACGGGACAACTTAGCATCCCGAAAGCTTATGTCGGGACAACGGGACAGATCTTTGAAATACGGTACTTTCCCGTATAATACGTTACGTCTGGACACCATATTTTAAAATAATTTTAAAAAGTGGATATCTCTTTGCTGTACTACAGTATGGTAGGTGTTGAGTGGGCTACTGTTATGGAAGTGTACAATTTGAATTTAATTACCTATATAATATCACGGTACTTACACGAAAAAGGATTCTGAACGGAGACCAGTGGCGTATACAAGGGGGGTGTTTGGTGGATATGATACCCCCCCTTTGAGCCGTATCATATATTACATTATTATTATTTATTACATATATTATATTACAATATACATTATTATATATATATGATAAAATAGGAATATATAGGTAAATCGTAAATACAATATGAAATATAAAATAATATGTGTAGGTACATATTAATTAATTAAAATAAAAATTTTAGTTTATACGTATTGTATATAATATATATTTAATGTTTATAATTAACACCCCCTTCAGAAAATCCTAGTTACGCCACTGACGGAGACAGTAGATCGACATCAATAGGTAGGTATAAATATTATTTCATATGTTTATATTATTGTTATTAAACTTAATATATTTTAGTATTAGTAATACAGTCGGCTGAATCAATTTTTATAAAAAAAAAAAAACACTGTATATCGAAAAATTTCATTATTGTACGTACTCACTACACTGAACAAAATATATTTATACATCCAAAACCTTTCGGTTCTTTTTGTATTTTTAACTTTTGTAAACAACAATTACATTATTAAAATACATAAGTTATAATATTTCATTACAAAGTATACCCGAACAAATGGAACAATATCAAATAGATAAGTAAAAAACGCAATAATAAGTTTGATAAATAATAAAAAAAATTGTGCTTGCGTTATTTCATTTTTTTTAATGATTTATTTTAGATTATAGTATAAGATTGCACAATTACCTACGGCAAATACAAATAAAATAACTGATGGGAGTTAACAGACTTATTATTAGATAACTTCATCATAATATTCTCTTTTATAAACATTTCCTATATGTTTTATGATTTATGACGTAAGTAATTTAATATGCGAGTTTGTTACTTGCATACATGAATAATATTTCTATTTTCAGAAATGTCAATAAAACTATAAACGCTAATAGTATAGTAACATAATATTTAAATTATTTATTTATTTTTAAATATTAGATTCTGAGAAGAGCGATAAATGTATTGATTTTGTAATGATGTGTGTGTGTGTGTGACGTGTGTTTTTTTTGTCGGAAGACGCAGTAGAAAAAAATGCTTTGATTTTGGGTAGTTTTTGTTTGCAAATTGTAACGGTCGTATCACTGTAATGAATACTGTGTTAAATTTTAATTCAATGACATAATAATGATTGTTTACGAAAAACGATTCCGAGTGGAGGCGATCTATCTGCGGACTTTATCATTAAATATTTACTCATATTTCCTGGTATTGCTATTAAAGTAATTTATTTTACTATTAGTAACAGAAGTACAGCGGGGAGAATTAATTTTTGCCGAAAACATTGCATTTTAAACTATCATTATGTGCATAAAATATAATGATATAAGTACCTAAACGTTTTTATGTCCCCGCATATAATTTTATTGATTTATAACAAAGCAATGAAATTCGTTATTCATAATTTATTTAAATATGCAATTTTGTTTAAATTTAAACTTCAAATGTCAATAAATAATAATAACACTTAATATGTATTTTTTAGAATTTTTGTTTTCAGTATAATAATACTCGTGAACGATTTTGTGTTCAATTTTTAACCGTAAAACAATTAGCAAAATTTTTGTTATTTTACACAATTGATTGTAAAATCAATTTATATGTACACATTTATTGCTCTGTGAAGAATGTAAAGTACGAATATTTGTTTAAATTTTAATATCTACCAATGATTATGAAAATAATTGATTAGTTATTTTGATTACCAAACAGTTAATCCGTGTTTTCATCTCATATAATGATTTATATAATTTAATTCAAATTTAACACATTTCTATGTACTGTATACACTGTACAGCAGAACACGTTTCTACTTGGTGGTTTTTTTAATATTATTAAAATATAAAAAATAGATAAGAAATTTTTTTTTCACATTTTTTCACATTTTCACAACTGTATTCAGTTGTGGTGATAAAAGTTTGGGAAATGAATACATATTATACAAGTATATTACTTTATCTAACCCTATACAGGTATACAGTATATTTCTGATAATTCAATTACATTAAATTGAGTAAGTTCGCCAGAAATGTCGTTCAAGACGTTATATTCACGAACAGATAGGTATGAAATTGGTCATTATTTTGTACTGCCACGAAGGTTTTTTTTTAATCAAATGCATTATTTTATTGCGTACGGGGTCAACGCGAGCGCAGGGGCCGGAGGCCGTGTAATTTTGTCGATACCTATCTGTTTCGGATAGGTTTTTAAAAGAACAAAAACTTAAGGTTTTCACCCGAGAGAATGGATTCGTGCGAGCGATCGAGGGGAAATGGATATTTATGTTGACAGTTGGAACACGACTTGCAAGCCTGCTCCGAAAATCCTGAAAGCTGAATATCGTCTACCCGTGTCGGCCAATCGGATTGGCGTTCTTCATGCGTGACGTAATAACGTTAAGTTAATTAGCCGAATATGCACGTAAACGTATTACAGGTAAGTCTAAAAGCCGAACTCACTAACTCGTGTAAGCTTGCACAGGCGTATTTAATGTGCATACATGTGGCGATTTATCGTGTTTGTAGGTACTGGTACGCATTGGCCGTTTTTATTTTTATACATTTTTTTTTTTTGCCCCTATGACGTAAATAAAAATAAAATATAATAATAACGCATAAATTTCAACAACGAAAATCACACGGCGTCATGAATAGACAATTTGGGCACACGACGCCATGGGTTCGTATTTTCCACTACCATATAATAGTACATAGATACTTTACCAACTATTTGAATACTGCGAATGGAAATATTAGTTGTTCAACTTTTAAATATTTACATAAACTTGCTTTATGAATTGGTCTTTTCACATTCATTAGAAACAAAGAAACAAACAGTTTTTTTATTATTATTACGAGTTCGCCATTTATTCAAAATAAAATATTGTAACCCACTCATGAAATTTGTAATTACCCTTTTATTTTTTTTTTACTTTAACTTTGTTTTCGGTATAAGTGTAGTCTACTGTCCAATATGCTAAATAATAACAGTAATTATAAGAAGGAAATGTGATAAAAGTTGATCATTGTATAATACAATTTTTTTTCTGATTTTATAATTATAAATAAAAGTATATAAAGAACGAATAACCTCAACTACATAAAATATGAATACCTTCATTCTTCGTAGATTTTTTTATAAATACAATAACAATATTTATAAATGTACAAATATTAATGATGTTAATGTATACAATAGGTATATCTATGTCGTGTATATGCGTTATAACGTGATTTCAATTCGCAGTAAGTTTAGATATAGTATTTGAATAGCGTGTTACATTTTATATAGTACATATAAATGAAAATAATCAAAACTCGAGTTGGCCGGAAAAATACATAAACTTGTACAAAAAGCAATATATATATATATGTATTATATATGTATATACGTATTTATTATTGTTCCATGCACAAATTTGATTTCGAGGGCAATTGGTTTTTTTTTTAATACAACTTTTCACATTTAAGTATTTTTTTTACAATTGTGTTTTTTATAATTTCAATTAACAATATATATTTTTAAAGAATAAAAAAAATATATATATATTTTTTTGTATTCTTCTGTATTTGATTCATTCGTCATGACCATAGTGTTTGGATGGAAGTATTTTATTGCGATCTACCGGTTTCGTTATTATAAAACATAAATAAAAAACGTAATAAAATACCGCCTTGAACTATTTAAATTTTAGATGGCACATTAATATTTTTTTATCCCCTTTTGCTACTAGTTATTCAGAATCCGTACAGCATGCGTTCATAATAAGGCGTTTCAAATAAAATCGTTAAAATATATTTACGTTTGTTGTAATCGTAAAAAGTATAGGTTTTTTAACATTCATATGATGGAAAATAAAGATACACACTTTGAGGGTATAAGGGTGATTAAATTAATTTGCATACGATCCTCGTTATATGGTACACGAACGATTCTGATAAAAAAGGTTTTCCTACTGTTTATAATTTTTGATACATGACCTCTTTTAGCGACTTTTTTTTTTTAATTCCATTACACATTTTTGGTCGTGGATTTTTTTTATATTCTATACATTTTTAATATAAATGTTTTACTTTATTACGTATTTTGACATCAATTTTCCCCACAGGACTATTATAAATAAATTAGTGTATATACAAAATACATTATACATGTATATATATATATATATATATATTATCTTTTGTATATATAAAAAAACCATAAATAATAATAAATATATAATTTAATTTCACTAGCATTATATTTGGCTATATTAATTTTAATAATAATTATATTAATTATTATGGGTATTACCATTGAGTATAGATAGTATACTCAATGGTATTACACTTTTTTATATGATAAAAAAAATGTACCATGTTTCATTAAGTTATTACTATACATTAATATACTGTTATATGCTAGCATCGTATTATAAATGGATAATTTTACTTTTTCAAGTATTAAAACTTGGTACTTAATGTAGTTTGAAAATATTCACTTTTCATACATCTCCAAAATATGTCTTATTATTTTGTTTGAATTGTTTTTACATTGTGCATAAAAACTGTTAAACCTTTTTGTGTGTTTTTTATTTTTAAAATAAACTATAATTCATCTTTCTCACGCACTGTACGGAAAAGAAAAAAAATTTGATGTGAAATCTGTCATTAAAATAGTAGGTAATAGGCGTTTAAAACTTAGTCATTTTTTATTTTTCGGAATTGTTTTATTTTAGCACAAATAGTTACGGTAGAGATTAACTCGGTTTTTCAGTATAATAATATACTATATCGTACGATGGTTACTGCAAGCTTAAATAAGTTTAAAATTAAACAGAATTCTGAATTACGTTATGATCCTATAGATATGGTCAGTTGTGCACAGAGTCTTATTGAACTCCTAACGTGATTTTCACAAATCAAATTTTGCACCCACCCACCCACCCACTTGTCCATAAAGGTTTAAAAGGCATTTGTTTATTGTACTTATACACATAACAATGAAATATACTTTCAACAGTTTTAACTTATAAAATACTATAGGTAAGTCATTGTTATTACGCGTATTACAATAATCTATTTTTACCCATCATATCCACCCACCCTAACTTTGACACAGATACATTTATTTTCTCATGTAAGTACTAAGTAGGTACTTTCAGGCTAGTATGTCTGTACGATATATCGACAAACATAATATAATATTACAATGTAAGACCGATGTTATACCAAATAATTAGAAACCGACGCAGCACTGACGAAAAACAATATTGGTACAATCAACGACCATAATATTGTGACCGATGAAGCAAAGACGATATTATTAAAACCTATGATTCTATGATATAGAAATCCGTGTCAAAACTTATACGTTGTAAAATATCCAACAAACAAATTGTCAAAAAACAAACGGTTCGTGATGCACGGTAGGTTAATACAAAATCAACGAAAACTGAGTGTACTGTAGTGTGCTATTCCGCGATAAAACAAATGTACAAAAAAAAAATATGAAAATCTAATAACGATTTTTCATCCGTCGCTGATGTAGAAAGTACAGTGCACCTGACTAATAAGAGTACCGATATCGTTTCTGCGAGAGAAATTAAATTGCTAGCAGGTATGAAGTCTATTAAGAGTTGGGCTCCCGCGATCGATTGCAGCGACGTAAGAAAGTGCTGGATCGGGACTACTAAACATACTACGAGATACATAAAAATGAACTAAATGTCACTTAAATTATTTAGAAATAACATTTTGAGTCTTATAAAACATATTATACAGCTGTAATCACTAATTAATAATTTATTGTTATATAGTTTTCTCGCTGTTTCCGAGTAGATTATATACTACAGTATTACATTATTGTGATATCGACGATATTTCAGTCGAATTTATTTAAATATAAATAACGTGCCATATATTATTATTAGACGTTGCAGCGACCGACGTTAATACTATAATATTATAAAATTATGATTATTACTCAAACGAAAATCGCACACTTGTAACACTCAACAATATAATATTATATCGTATTAACAAACGTATTAGAAAATATCGAAATATCGCAATAAAAGTAAAATGTCATAAATATTACACCACGCTCGCTTCACACATAATACAATATTACACTGCATCCGCTACCACTTCCTATCGTACGTATTATGTATTATAAAACAATATTTTAATATACTCGACACACCGCAATTCACGCACACACACACACACACACACANCTGCACTGCACTGCACTGCACTGTACTGTACTAATCTCCCTACGCTGTACTCTGTCACGGCCCAGGCTAGATCCCTATTAGTCAGCACTTATCGATATTAACACGAGACCCTTTTGTCCGACTATACAACCACGGTACCATTCATAAATAAATAATATATAACATGGTGTGCACGCTGCGTTGCGTGAAGTCCGTCGTAATGGCCATAACGGATGTCAAAACGACGAAACAAAATCGTTACAAAATGTACACGCGCGTACGTGTGTGAGTATTCTAATTATTCGAACGATGAGCACGGCGATTATATATATGTTTTATTTTGCCCATACAGCGCGAATACTGCAGTACTGCAGACAACAGTACTAGTTATTGGTACATTGGTACATATATATATATATTATATATATATAAGTAAAAAATCGAATAAATCAAAACTCGTGATGATCTACGTTAAGTAACACTGGTATAATAGCAGTGCAGTGTTCATTACTCACGCGACGGGGTCAGTTTTGTATTTTTCCACCGATCTCTTCGCTCCGAAGAGTATTATATAAATTATAATACCTACTTATACAGAGACTGGGACGCGGCGGCTGTAAGTGCTTCACGACAAAACACCGATTCGTTTTTTTTCGTTCTCCCGGACGGTTGTCCCTAAGTATATAGTACCTAAATGATGAGCAGTTTTACGGTTTGTGATTCTTTTGAAGGAATTAGCACTAAAATAATTTTAACGTTTTTGGCGTGTAATATATATACTTTTCTTGTTGTTAGATAATTCGCTTGTCACAAAACGACATTATTGAAAAATATGTAATATTTTCGTATTTTCTTTTATGTTTTATACTTATAATTTATTTTTTCGAACGATTACTTTTTTGAATGCCAGCATTCATTTTACATCTCTTCGTAAAAATCAAATTTTATGGGGAGCCTCTGTTCTTCAACATCACTCATTTTAGCTTTAAATACTTATTACTTGTGACTTATTGACTGGAATATGATTTTTATAAATTTAAAAAATATTTTCTTTTCGATAAAATGTGGGATGAACTTAAAATGAGTCACCTAGTATATTATTTGCATCGGAGTTCACAAAAACGGAATAACACAATATGTACCTACAGACTTGGAGTAGTGGTGTAGTCAGGAATTACCCAAGGGGGGGGGGATTTAATGACCTTTTTTTTGCTCAGCCCTAAAATATATTGTCCAGGAGCGGTAAAACGGGTACCTATGGTCGAATTGCACTTATTTTAATCGAATTGCACTTGAGTTGAAAAAAAGTAATAGTAGAACTGCACTTGGGCTCAAAAAAAGTATTTCCGCAAAAATATCATGCATTTGATGTGGTTAAAGCTTAGAAAACACTAATTTCCTTTCCCACTAGAACTGACAATGATTTTAATCATTGGCGTAGTTAAAATTATAGTTTTATATATACACTATATTAAAATATAATATTATAAATAGGTACCTATATTTTTTTCACAACCTATATGGCCGTACATACTATATTAACACAAATTATAATGTATATTTTTAAAAGTGCCAATTATCTATAAGTACCTACTTAATATTGAATTATTTTATAGGATAACATATATGATTATGTTATATGTTTTTCAAGAATTTGATAAATATATTTAGATTAAAAATTTTTTTTAAGCCCTCCACATTCTTTGCTTACAAAAAACAAGATTTGTTGTTTTATGTTTGTAAATATAACAATAGAAAAAATGTCTATTTTAAGTGGTATTGGAAAGTGACAAAATCCTATTTTATAAAAATTCATCACGATTGATGTTTGTTTAGAACTCCTTTGGACGCTATTGCCAAATAGATATCTAGGTGAAGCAATAAGAAAACTTTTTATGAAAAGTAAAATCATCTCTGTACTCATGCTCAAACTTTTTAACCAAGTTTATTTGTTTCTTTCTTCATTCAA
The DNA here is from genome assembly GCA_009835225.1 of Aphis craccivora. NCBI lineage: Eukaryota > Metazoa > Arthropoda > Insecta > Hemiptera > Aphididae > Aphis > Aphis craccivora. Next base: position 59,064 of record VUJU01000659.1, on the reverse strand, counting down.
CTGTAAAATATAAAATATTTAAGGTGAAATAAGTTAGAGAAATACCAAGTATTTTATGAAGAAGTCAGTATTTAAAAGAAAAAAAGCTATTAAATAAAAAGTTGTCCGTAGCAAACTAGTTGATTTTCCGAACGAGTTAACCTCCCAGTTTTAAATGGCCAATATTTCAAATTTTAGACATTTACTGGCAAAACACCTCATTAACAGTTTTTCGAACGAAATTTACTGTCATAATATAATAATTGTTAGGCGCTAATGGTATTTATGGTTATGTGCTTTTTTTAAAAAAAAAATAAATATAGAGGTCCAAAGTTTTGTTCAACTGTTTTGACCTTTTTTTTTTTTTCTGAAAGTAGATAACAAAATTTAAATTCAGCTGGGCGAATCTAGTAATTTTGATTAAATAATGAATAATAATTTTGATACCATAGAAACAATTCTAATATTTATACCGACATTGAAAGTTTTCTATCAAAACTTTTTAGAATTATGTATAATTTTAAAATGTATAGGTACTATAAATAGTTTTATCTAAAAACGAAATAAATGCTCGTTTGCAGTAACTGAAACGATGCATATACTAATTTATAATGAACGCTTTGTAAACTGTGAATCTAAGGTCACCTGATATAATCCAAAATTATTTAGACTATTATTAACGATTAATTTCACATTCAAACGTGCATATGCACGTATACACATTTATTTTTACAGTTATCAAAATATATATATATTTGAATATAAGATAATACTTTCAAAGCTATTATATAGCTCGAGGCACGAAATCATAAAGACTATATTATTATCAAAGGGCTATATTGAAAACGAGCTAGGGTCCATAAATTACAACTTATATATAACTGCAAATAATTATGTGAGATGTTTTACAAAAACTCTATTTTTAAAATTAATAATAAAAAAAAAAAATGTCCGGAATATTTTTAATGAATAAATATTTTGTACATAAAATACATAATATTATGTATAATGTATACAATACTGCATGTATATAAGGACGGTCCTAATATTTTATAGATGAAGAATAAAAAGTTTATAATTTTATCGAGCCATTTGGTTTATAATTTGAAAAATGTAATTTTAGTGATGATAGTATAAAAGGTTTAAAAAAATTAATCAAAGACTGTAGCTGTTTTACAGAATTAATTAAAAAAACCGAAGCAATTGTATATTATAGATACGCACAAGTTATTAATATTGTACAAATTAATATTATCTATAAAAAACATCTTGATAAAATTATCGCATGTGTACATCGATTATTTTCCAAGAAAATCAATAAAATACTTTCATTTGAAAAAATGTATTTTTACGGATATTTGAATACTCGAATGTTTGAAAATACGATGGTTTAAATTTTTTTTTAAATGCGACTCACTAAAAATATGGTTAATAGTAAAATGTTCTTTGGATATTTTATTGTTACATTTGAATTTCGAATCTATATTTAGGTAAAAAACACTCTTTTTGTCAATCACAAAGAAACGAATTTCAAATATTATTGTACCTAATATGTTATATGTGAGTACAATGAAAACGAATATTATACTATTGTAAAATGATAATTTTCAAAAATGTATTTGCCAAATAATTTTAAAGTATATTTTTATGTATATAATAATACTCATTAAAAAAAACAACACTATATTTAATAGTTTACTATTATTATTTACTATTACTGCTGCTACAACTACTATTACTACTACTAGTTACTTATTATTACCGACTACACAATCCTACTCATAGTTAGTATTGTATCACGAGGACTTCTCAATATTTAGTATTACATTTTATTTTAAATTTAAGTATGAGTAGTTGTTACAATGAAATATGAAATCGCCCTAAGCACCACTACCACTCCTCAATGCTAGTTGTGCCATTGTTCTCGTTTCTCTTATACGGACTGCATATTATTGTTATTATTGTTTTTATATTTTATCATTTACGATTTACTAAACTAAATTTAAACGAAAGTACCTATATAAGTTTAGTAATCAACAAATGCGGTTTAATGAAAAAAAGAAAAAGAGCCAAGTCAAGTTGGAAACTATATTGTAAAAAATTGATAAAACTTTATGAAGCACTCGAAAATATAGAAACAAATACAATGATAACCAGCGATTAAACGAGAAAATTTTTATATAAGCAGAAATGTTATTGAATTTTCAACCTCCGTTAAATAAATTACTTGAATAATTATTGTGAAAAATCAATTTTGCGAAACAAATGAATAAGTACTTTATCGCTTTTTTTTTTTTTTTGGG